>JZLH01S0435714.1:1710-12587 GCA_001188425.1 Eucidaris tribuloides
AATATAAGGAAACGGTACTTAATAAGAAAATACTTTGTACTCGGGCACACGAAAATGTGTCGTTATAGGCCTGAAAAAATCAACTATATCGAATTTTGGGAAATATATATAAACACTGCACAAAAAGTAGGTTCCCCCTTTTTCAAAATACCATAACATTTTAAGGAAACAAATTTTAGCGGAGAAATTTGGCAGGGGTGTTTTTACACAGTCAGTCGGCAGTGCGTATGCAAATGAGGCATAATGAGGCACTGAACGCAGCACACAAGACTTCTCTGTGCGCGTTGCATACTTAATGAGCTGAGACACTTCTTTTTGAAATTATAATAATGCATGATCACAGTGGTGTATAATAAATAAATTAAAATGACAACATAGCAGACACTTCAAAGTTTATACCTATATGTGTTTCATTTAATTTGATCACTGATAAGATTATAAAACTTGAGGTCAAAAAGATGATAAAAACTAATTTTTCTTTTCTGTTTATCAAACTCAAATGAAAGCTGAATCTGGTTGCATCTCCTTAATTTTTACATCATTGTAAAGACTAACTATTCAGCTTTCTTTCTATGACATGTTTTTTGCTATTTATGTCTTATACTAGTCAGGATCTAGCAAAATATCAGAAGATGCAAAATATGACCATGGATTTCTGCAATCCTGGTATGTGATTGGCTGACTCCAAACCAGTGGCGGGTAATTCAAAACAAGACCACCCGCTGTGATGACCTTTATGTGAATCTGCTGCCCAGTGCATGTAGTGAAGACATGCTTTTATATTCTCTCTGGCCAATCACAGTTTAGTAGGAAACCACAGCATCCAATGAAATGTGTTCTAATATTTTACTGAGTGGCATTTATGTACTCATGTTGTACTTTGCTGGATCCTGACCGGTGTAAAACATAAGTAGCAAAACGAACAACATACAAAAAAAGATGAATTGTTGCTCTTTACAGAGATGTAAAAATTAGTGAGATGCAAGAATATTTAACTAGACATTTGACTGTTCAAAAATGTATTAAAATTTCAATTTTAACATCAAATTTGAACCTTCATTTACACATTTGAAAACAATACAAATGTCAAATTAAAAGATACTGCTGAAAAGCTTGAAATATCTTATTTACAGTGATGTATCACACTAAATTATTAAAATTGATTCTCTAAGTTTATTTGTAGTTTCAAAATGATATCTCCTAGTTCATTATGTATGCACAGCGCGTTCACCCATGAATACGCTCTGCACAAAAGGAAGGGATTTTTTTTATGCACTGCCGACTGACTGTACACTCATTGCCTAACTTCTGTGTAAAAATGGGATTGGTCCGTCAAGTCATGCATGAGTGAACATGCATTAAAAGCAAACTTGTCACTTTTCAAAAGTCACAGGAGTTATTTATCATGCCAAAATAACAGTAAAAACTGACATTTTTTGCTTTAGTAATACAGTGTGCTCACTCAACCATGACATGGTTACAACCTATTATGTTTGTAAAACATGTGCTAACACGTTTTGCAGAAAAATATTCGATTTCAATTTTTTTTCAATAAACTTAATGGATTTCCCAATTTCAAAATTTAAGAAGGAAGGCAATTTTTAAATTGAGCACACTGAACCAAAAATATGTGGAAAGTGTCTGTGAAGGTGTAAGCAGGTCAAACGATAGATGATTAACAGAAATAGCGCTAAATCGTTCATCAGAAACAGAATTTGTCAAAATCCTGTATCACAAATCCCCCAAAATGACCCCTGTGAATTTTGAAAAGTGACATTTTGCCTTTAATTTGTGCTCACTCATGCATGACTCTACTTTGAATATACAATCAATGTAATAAACATAAATGTACCGGTATTACAGTAGCCATATTGTTATACTACCCGATGAATATTCTACCAAGCTTGTAATATAGGTTTTCCCGGTCATTTTCGCAACTTTTGTACTCATTTTAACTTATCAATAGTCAAATTCAACTCGTTTAATGAATCTGGACGAATTGAATTTTCAATTTCAAGTTGGATGTTTCAAGTTGTCAGTTTTGCTTTTCATAAACACCCTTGCCTCGTTCATTTTCTTAAAACATCATGTATTCAGGTATTCATTATTCAATTTCAAACCGATAGGTCAAGAGGTTATCTGCGCTTGATTTTACAGTTTCTTTTTTCCTTTACGTGTAATCTGTTTATTGCTTTAGAAGTTCTATTTGAAAACCTTTTTAACAATGGTTGTCCCTAACAACCTGAAAGCTTACCCGATTTTTGCCCGACATAGCAAGGACTAATGTATGCAAGTTGGATTCCAGGTTTTGAAATGTATTCATTATAAACAGGTTTGCGGAATAGCTTGTTTCTAGGACCCCAAGGAAGAAACATCCATAAATTTGCATACGTTTGTGAATTGGTCTATTCGCATTAATTGGAATCCTTATTGTGCTTACTTAATAACCCTAATTGTTACAAATCTTGAGATTCTTAACTTCAAATTGTTCCTCCACACCAGAACTTCACAGCTGGCCAGGAAGTACACATTGTACATTGTCCTCACATGACTTGAAATCAAATGAGCGCATTTCATAAGACAATTGCACATTCTTGAATATGAATGCGTGAAAGACCCACATTTGTTAACCACATGAAATTGAAAACACGTTGTGTGGCTTATTATTTGACTTCAGTATTTGAGAAACCGAATGCTTCGAAATGAAACTGAATATCAGTTGGAAGAAAAAGAATGATTTGGATCACGGTTCATTCTATTTCACTTGAAACTGAATGATCTGGATAACAAATGGAATGCAAAACGTGTCAAAATGACCGGGAAAACCTATATAAAAAAACAAATTAATGTGCTGACAGGGCGGCGGAACGGGGGGGGGGAGCGAGGGGACACTTGCCCCCCCAAAAAAATTTGGATAGGAAAAAAATGCCTTTTTTTCGAAATGAAATGTGCCCTTTTTGAAATGACACTTTTTAATATCTACTCAATTTTGTCGATGAAGGTGATTCTCTTTTATTATCATGTTATATTTTCTCATGTTTCATTCACTTTCTTTCGTGTTTGCCCCTGACGGGGCAGGTACATGTATTTTCACTACAGAGGAAACATAATTGGGTAAATTGTATTCATTGAACATTTTGTGCAGAAAAGGGGCATTGCATCTCATCTTAATTCCCTTATGGGAAAGCACAATTAAGCCCTCCTACTGTTTACCCCACTACCCCCCCCCCCCATTTCACTTAAAGGAAAATAATGCAATCTTTCCAGGTTAAATGTGTCTTCTTTTTGTTTGTACCCATACTGAGTGAAGTGGAACCTTTTTGAAATAAGCCCATTCGTCACTGAAGGTGATATCTTTTATTTTTGTTATGGTTTATTCTATGTATTTTTGCCCCTGGCGCACATCGTAGACTGATGAGAGTACTTTCAACGAAGAGGCACATTATGTGCCTAAAAGGGGCATTTGGCCTTTCACCTTAGTGCCCTCGGGGCCGGGCAAAAATTGGGCCCTCTTTATCTTTTTCCTTGAAACATGGCTCTTATTTTATTTGCTCCACAAAAAGTGTCCTTCGTGAAGGAACTTTCCGACGGTCACCTTTCTTCTCCACAACAAAGAAAATCACCTTTTAAGGAGAAGAATGCCCTTTTTTCTTTAACAGAACTTCGCGTATTCGCAATGTGCATCATGACCGTGTAATTTATAACGAAACAACGTGCTTTATCATCTCTGCTCTCCTTAAAGTGTTTGCTCATTGATTATTATGGAACCGTTTGATCTATATATTCTTCTTTTTAACACACTGCAAAAAATTCTGAGTTGTAATTAGCGTCAGAATACGGTAGACCACAAATCGAGTTTTACAACTTGAAATTTCCAAATTTTCCCAAACCGCTCGATCGCTACGCTCGCTCGCGGAGTAGATATATTTTAATGATCAGAAATCCCCTTCAAAAAGGTTTGGGTCAAGTTACATTAGGACGAAGAAACATCTACCTCAAGCAGAAAAGTTTGATCTAGACAGATGTTCTTCATCTGTTTTAAACACTACAAAAAATTCAGAGCTGTAATTAGCGTCAGAATAGACCACAAAGCGAGTTTTACAACTCAAAATTTCAAAATTTCTCAAACCGCTCACTCGCTGCGCTCGCTCGCAGAGAATATGTATAGGCCCTACATGTCATGTTTTAATACCAGGAACCCACTTAAAAAGGGTTTTGTTCAAGTTACATTGCCGCAAAAAGCAGCAACTTCAAATCAGATAACCTAATCTGATGGTGAAAATATCTGCAATGTGCCCAATGCCCTTTTGACATATAAGTGCCCTTTTGTGGCTTCGCCCCCCCCCCCAAAAAAAAAACGACGAATAATCGTTACGCGGCCGCTTGTGCTGACTTGTGTAAATCAATCTTTCGGTGTCTGATATAAGCGAAACAGTACTTACATCAAGAAAATATTTTGTACTCAGGCACACGAAAATTGTCGTATAGCCATATAGGCCGTTTCAATATTAACACAGACGGGCGGCACTATCGGGGGAAGGGGGTAAGGGGATGGCCGCCAGGTGTGTTTTTTTCAAAGTAATGAAAATCAGGGATTTTATTTTATGAAGATTTGCCCCTACAACCAAAATTCCTTGCTGTTTGGGCGCGAACAGATCAGTTTTTGGTCATGGGGGGGGATTTCGCGTAAATTTTTCGCCGTAATAATTTGTGTTCCCGCTTTCAGCACCCCCTCCACCCACACACACACACACACACCACACACACACTGGGTGAGTTTCGCTTGTTGCGGAAAAAATATCGTCTGGAAAGAAAAAAATCTTTTCTAAACGAGCCTTTGGATTCGGTCGGGTTACGATGTTATGGTATTTCTTTTTATTACAGAAACTGCCTCACGGAGTGGGACAGTGGCTGATATTTGTAGGAATAAAATGCACCTGGCAAGATCAGGAGTGAAGGTACAGTGGAGTGAGGAGACAACAATTGAAGAGTATACGGACTCCCAAGAAGGCACCCACACGCTGATGAGCGTCAAACCGGCCACAGGAGGCACCTTCTTCAAGGATCATTTGCCTCGATTTGGTGTGTACTGATTTTGAATGGTTGCCCTATACAACAATGTCGATAAAGCATAGCAGCAGTACTGTATTAGAACTTATGGTCGATACAATTGCACTATTGTTCGAAATTCAGGTGTGTTGTGAGAAAAAATGCTGTCCCGGCCCTAATTAATTTGTCGTGGAGTTTTGAACATGTTTTAAATCGGTTGAGCCTGACCAATTTGAAGGTCATCTTAGGCCCTCCGAATCGTGGCAACCTCCTCTTGATAGTCATAGAATTATTGAATGCAAAACCTACGACTGTTAAGATCATTGTAGTCTGTACATTATCGTACGACAAGTGAACATCGTATTACGATTTTGTATTGCTACAATCGAAGGGGTTCATGAGTGTCGTAGAAGCAGCTTTCATCACTTGACTTCGATAGTTTTGACCCATTTTCCGTCGGCAGTCTTGCCATATTCATCCTTGGTTGTACAGCGCTCAAAGATGCAACTTTACGAAACTCCCGAGTTTACCTGTCCAAATCTTGCGTCAGTCCCCTCTGTGGTCCAACTAAAACTTGCTAGACCACCCGACATTCATTGAATTATAACGAAACACAATGTACAAAATACGTTCAGCTGATTTAGGCGCAATTAATTTTTAAAGTATGCCCAGTACCGTGACTTTGAAAATTTAATGTCATAAAGGATGTTTTGGCTACACTTTTTGGCTTAGACCCTCAGCAAATCAGAAAAAGAAAGAGATGGACACGTCTTGTGCTCAGTTTCTGAGCCAACAAGTGTAGGAAATGGTTTCTGACATTACATTTTTAAAGTCATGTTACTAAGAGATGCATCAATAAATAAGTTTGCTCATTGTATCATCTGAAAAAGCATAAGCCAAAGTTAATTTTGAAAGTGTCTTTTTTCAATCATACGCTTCATTACTTCCACATAATAAGGCATATTATTTGGAAGCAGTTGCGGGTATGATTACAAAGGCCAAAAGGGTACTACAATGTTTTGTGTAAAGTGGTTTACAAAATAACATTCTGCGAAGTGGCAAGAATCTCATAGAAATGCAACGAATTGCAAAGAATCAGAAAGACTATACACGAATGCACAATGAAAATGGTTCAATTTTGGATAGTCAAAAACTGTCGTAGCACGTTCAAAAGCCAATACAATCCACATGATGTGCACTGGAGTTTTAAGAGGACAAGAACGAACTAAAACGATTCGGGACGTCCAAAGCAATTTTTGTCTTTTCATTGTGTTTGCATTTAATATCGTCACAATGTATCTTCACCTCTTTCCTGTCACCTGCAGGAGAAGTTGACGGGATGGAGGCAGGAGATCGAGTCACTGTCAGCTTGGATGAATCCTCATTTCAATCTACCCAGGAACGAAGTGGGATTTCGTGGGCTGACGGAATGGAAACGGTAATTATATCTTTCAGTGTTACTTGTGTGTGCTTGGATGGGGTGTTTGGTAAAAAGGGTAAAGTGAAGTTTCCCGTTTGATATGTTCATCACAGCCGAAACAATACAGAAAATTAATTTTGCGACCTTCCTTGTTGTGGGCTATCATTTTTCTTCATGTCTAACATTTGGTTCTCTGTTGTAATCTATTTTTTGCCGTTCCTACGTCACGCTATCATGAATATGAATCCTTGTTAAGGAATGTGCATGTGTTTTTGTGTGTTTGTGTGTATGAGTCTTTGCTTGTATGTGTGTTTGTGTGTATGTTTGCTCGTGCATATCAATTTCTTAGCGATCTTTTACTTTCTTCATGGTCTACAGTTTTGTAACACAATGGTAAACTGGAACTAAAACGGTCGGTTTTTTGCCATTGTAACAAATCTACAAGCTTTATATACTATTGAAACGAGATTTATGATAATCAAAGGTTTCTCTTTAAGGTTAGATCAAAATATGTGACCAAAGTCAATGTTATGACCCGCGGAATTGATTCTAAAGACTTCCTTTTTGGTTAAAAAAATAAAAAATCTCGTGGAAGATCCCGTTTTTTCCCAATTTTTCTGACTTTGCCGCTTCATAAAATAAAAGTGCGCCATTTAGAAATGAATTGAAGATAGGTATATGTAGCGGGAAGTCTGAGGATTCTAAAAATGTAAAAATCAAATTTTAGTGGCTGGGAAAAGGCCCGCGGAATTGGCAAAAACCAATCATAAACACCATTTTCTCTCAGATTGTGACCTTCCCAGCTGCACGCAGTCTTTATTATTATGCGTTCGAGTGTGAATGTGAACAATGACAGCAGTCCGTCGCTTCCTCCTACAAAGCACGGTGTGAGAGCAGTGATGCATGACCTGTGCGGGAACCTCGTTTTCTGTTGTTAAGAAATTTATATAATTGTGTGTATGTATGTGTGCGCGCGCGCGCGCGTGTGTGTGTGTGTGTGTGTGTGTGTGTGTGTGTGTGTGTGTGTGTGCCAGTGGCGTAACTACGGGGGGGCACGGGGGGCACGTGCCCCCCCCCCATCGGCCCGGCAAAAAAAAACGGAAAGAAAAAGGGGAAAGGAAGAAGAAAGAAAAGAAAACGCGATGAGCCGAGTTTAGAAAGTGATCTTAAATCAGCTGTTGTGAAATAGACTTACTAAAGGGTAAGTCCTTGTTCTTTTATTTACAAATTTTATTAAAAACTGCTTAAATCCGCTTAATCTCACAAGGTGTGCATGCTCTTGCAGGGCCTTTTCATGAATCTGAAATAATGTGTTTAAATATTTGACGAGAGTATTTTCTAGCGTTGTGATTGCTTGTTATTTAAATCGTTGACATGTTTTGGAATACAGAATTCTTCTTCGTTCTAAAGGAATTATCTTCGCTTTCAAAACCGCTCGCTCTGCAGGATTTACGATGAACTTTACTTTGAACCAGCGGATAGCTGATGAAATATTACAAAATAACTGCTATCAAATCAACAATTTGCGAAGAAACTCCTCCTCCAAACTCATCAAACGCACGGGCACACCTTGAATTTTGTGGTCACCAGTGGCAACACTATGACGGGGGCACCGTGCCCCCCCCCCAACTGGCCAGCAAGAAAAAAACAGACAAGGAAAAATGAAAGGAAGAAAAGAAAAGAAAGAACTAGTGCGAACTAGGAATTGTGCTTATAGTGGACCTTTCTGAAATAACATTCAGCGAAAAGTCCGTTTTTTAACCTTTACTTGCAAATTGTGATTTTATTGTATTTGTTCTGGTTCTGCTTTAGTCAGAAATGCATAAACTTAGCTGGCTGTAACATGCAGGTGCAAGTCGACTGAGCAAATTTTAATATTAATTTTGAGAGTAAACACGTTCTTTTGAACCTATTGAAAGTGGTAGTATAGGTTTGTGCATCAATGTGGATATTCAGGCGTTCCCATAATATTCATCGTGTTAGACTGAGAATACCCCCCTCCCCCTCCCGTGGAATCATTTTCCCCTTCAAAATCTGTCGCTCGTAGAAGTGCTCCTATTATTAACCAGTGATAGCGCAGGCAACATGTATTTCAGATACACCTATCAAAATCAAACAATTTTGTGCAGAATTTTTTCCTCCAAAATTCATCACCCATGCACGTGGCACACCTTTTGCGTGTGCGCCATTCTGCATCCCTGTAAAATTCAGTTTCGCCTCTTAATGCCCTAACGCATCTAATTCATATCGGACGAAGGGGTTACATGACCTGAATAAACACTTGCATAATTATGTTTTTGCACATGACAGTATGAATTATTTCGAATTACTAGGACCGTATCGGGGGGGGGGAGGGGTGCGTTCAAAAGAACGTATTTCTATCGGACGGTTTTGATTATTCTTGAATGTAGTCCCTAAATTTCACGAAACAGTGATGACAGGGGTCAAAATAGTCTCAGAAAACCGCTAGAACCCATGAACTTCAGGGAGCTCTGCCCCCTGACCCCCGATATGTTACCACCATATTTTGAAAGTCACCTGCTATCAGCAGTTCATAATAGAAAAAATATATATACCTTGGAAGTGCCAAGTAGTTCGTAAGCAGATGTTTGTGTTTTGTTTTGTTTTGTTTTTTATTATTATCGACTGTATAGCTGTCCATTACAAAAAACAAAAGTGTCATCAAAAGGTCACAATAAGCTTATAAAACCGATCGAACTCATGCTCGAGCTTTAGGTTCAGGGGGCTCCGCCCCCTGACCCCCGACAAATCATCACCACGTTTGAAAAATAACCTGCTATCAGTATTTCAGACTACTAAATTCGTACCTTTGAATGAACAATTTTGAAAAAAAATGGGGTTATTTAGTTATTTTTGACTGTCCATTTCAAAGAAAAATCGTGTTGACAGAGTGACAAAATATCTGTTTGAAACTGCTAGAAGCCGTGAGCATCAGAGGGCGGAACCCCCTGACCCCAACCTAGGACGGGGACCCTATACTTGAAACCCTGGAACCCATCCATTAGGATGGTCAGCCCTCCCCCCTGTCATCAATTTTATTGACTTATACGCACCCCCTCTTTTGAAATGGCTACGGGCCTGCAAAACGCATTTTTCTTCTTGGAATTTCAAAATGTTCCAAACCGCTCGCTCGCTACGCTCGCTCGCGAAATTGCCTTTTCACCACGAATGACATAAACTGCTTAAAGCCGTGAGCTTCAGGAGCCTTACTCCTATCCGGGACGGGGACCCCACTTGGAATTCTATAAGGTGGGCCCCTGGAACCCATCCATTAGGATGATCAGCCCGCCCTTCCCCCTGTCATAGGTCCTTTTTCACTTATACGCACCCCTGCTTTGAAATATATGTATCCTGGCTAGGGGCCTGCAAAACGCATTTTTCATCATAGAATTTCGAAGTTTTCCAAACCGCTCGCTCGCTTCGCTCGCTCGCGGAATTGCCTTTTCACCACTAATGACATACATACATGTACAAACACATACAAATAAGCCTATACATTAATACGGCGATTTTTTGAAATCATTTTAACGCAAAAATAGCAAAAAAAAACTTGACAGGGGTACCCCTATCCCCGCCCCTATGCAGGCTTAGCGTTGGCAGCGCTAAAATCCACCATCTCAAAATGCAATTTCGGCTGAGCGACTGGGTGCCCCCCCAATGAGCTGACCCACGGTACGCCACTGGCGCAGTCGATGGGTATGCCTCCGCAGTCCGCACTGCCATCCAATTGATGTAATTTGAAAAGCTTCAAGTTACCATGGTAGCAAGACCAATTAGATGAAATAGCATAAGCCCATGTGACCCTTGACCGATGTACAGTAAAATCCAATTTAAGCAGTTCTTAAATTATCGTGACAATGAGCTCAATTCGGACATGAGGCTTGCTGACCTTCTCACATTCTGACCTTTGAGCTCCAAAATCTAATCAGTTTATTGGTGCCTCATAATACATACTTCACCCAAGTAACATAAAAATCTGACTGGCCGTTCTCAAGTTATCTTGGTAACGAGCCCAAATCAGACATATTTAACGCCCGGTTACCTTTGACCTTTCAGCTCCAAAATCTAATCAATTTATTGGTGCCTTATAATACATACTTCACCCAGGTTACATGAAAATCCAACTCGCTGTTATCAAGTTATCGCGGTTACGAGCCCAAATCAGAAATATTTGAGGCCCGGTGACCTTTGACCTTTGACCTTTCAGCTCCAAAATCTAAGCAGTTCATTGGTGCCTCATAATACATACTTCACCCAAGTTACATGACAATCCGACCAGCCGCTCTCAAGTAATCACGGTAACGAGCCCAAATCAGACATATTAAGGCCCGGTGACCTTTGAACTTTGACCTTTCAGCTCCAAAATCTAATCAGTTTATTTTTTGCT
>JZLH01S0435714.1:20585-31418 GCA_001188425.1 Eucidaris tribuloides
TTACATACTACACACACTCATACACAAACACACATATAAACCCACACAAAAACATACGCCAAGACACATACACAAATGTACAATATAAATACACAAGATAAACATCCTGAATTTAAACATTGTTATGGATTTTTATTTTACAGTACATAACGGTTTTTAGGTTACAAAAATGTTTAAAACATTTTTTAGCTTTTTCACTGGAAATTTAGCTGCCAATAAATTACTACTTAATTACACAAAATAACATGGACCTCAATATGGAACGGCATGGGTTTATGATGTCAAACTGAATCTGTTACGTTAACATCTGATAAACCACTCTTGAGATAACACAGTCATGAGCGCAATTAGACATTTATGACCTCTGACCTTTCAACTCCAAAATATAATCAGTCTATTTTTGCATGATAGTACACATTTGAATCCAGTTTCATTTAAAATTTGATCATTGGTTCTTCAGTTATCACAGTAACGAGATAATGGACAGACAACCTGATGAATACATGCCTCCTCATTTATTTTAAAAACATAAAAGTTAACCAATTTTGAGAAATTGTTTCAAAAATATCAATTTAGGTACGTTTTTGGAATAAAATAGAATATAAGTGATAGAAGATAAAACTGACTGTTAGTAATAATTCTGTTTAATGAAACAGGTGGTGACGAGACTCTTGGTGAGTATCTTTGTGGTCATGCTAAGAATGTGTCCTACATATCTCAACAAACTCAAAATGAGTCGATCAACATTTTGGTAGAACAAATCAAAGAAAATTTTCTGGAGAAGATCAGGTTCCCTCAATTCTTCTCTGTCATGGTGGATGAGGTAGCTGAGTAGAACAAGTATATCGAGAGATAAGTTTTGTAGATAGTGAATGTTAGCAGACCCACTGAAGTAACACTCTATTATAGTAGATTGATACTCGCCATATTGGTATTCATGCTGGTGTATACTCGAGAGAAAGCCTTTTGCCATAAAAGAGTCATGGACTAGGGATGCCTTACCAAAAGAAGTGTATAATTTTTCCATTAGGTCAATTTTAATCACCAAAGTCTGCATTCCTTCATGACATGAGGCAAGACAGTGATACAAAGTGACAGCACTTATCCACCCCCTTTTAAAAAATAAGAAGCCAGTCATATTCAACAGGACTTTTGCTTCACCTGCGTAAAAGGGACCAGAAGCGGGAGGAAGGCACCTAACACTGCCAACTTCAATGTGCAGTTTATTCGAGCAAACAGAGACAAGGAAGAGATTATTATTTATGTTGACAATTGCTCACAGCAGCTGAATATCTACACATCTCCAAAACAACTAAGAAGACAAAAAGGCAAAGCTTTGAGAAAGACTAATTACAGGTGAAGCAGCTGCCTGCCATGACATGATACGCAAGGCCAGAGGACAGAACATTCCAGAAGATTGGAAGCAATTAAGTTGTTTCAAACTTCCGGACAAAATAGGCTAACAGACCAAGAATGGACACCCACAGATCCACGGTAAGAAAATGCATTAGGGTGAAACATTACATGAAGCATGGTTATATGGACATGGACATATCTTGGCAAAATCTAACAGGGAAGCCTTTACAAAATTTTGGAAGACAAACACTGATATCAAAGTCAGTGAATTAACCTTCTGCAGACTAAAGCCATTTCATGTGAGACCCACAACTTCCCGGGATCTACAACAATTCTGTTGGTTGTTGCCAGAAATGTGTTTCTGTCTCAAGTGTGAGGTCATGGTCACTTTTAACGGTTTTATTTATGCCGTTGTATACTCAAGAGACAGTCTTTTGCCATGAAGGGGCTGTTGATGGGTTATGCCTTAACGAAAGAAGTGTAAAACTTTTACAGAAGGTAAATTTTAATCACCCAAATCTGCATTCCTTCATGATATGAGGCAAGACAGTGATACCAAGTGACAGCACTTATCCACCCCCTGTTTAACCTGTTGGAGACTAAGTAGGAGTTAACTCGTGTTGGGGTCTATGGAAAATGTGTGTTATAGAGAAATCAATAAATGGACCAGTCATGACCATGGGGGTAATAATACACAGCGCATAGGAACGCCCGATAAGCTACGTGCAATACAAGAACGTGATATTCTTATTATTATTATCAAATCGTCTCCAACGGGTTAAAAAATGAAAGGCCAGTCATGATCTATTGTATCATCCCAGAATCTTTTGCATATCGATACGCATGAATATATGGGGGCAGAAAAATCATTCCTATATATACTGTCTATATAATAAGTGCCATGTATTTTCTTTAATTATTTTTCAATAGTGTGTGCCATGGGATGCGATCCTGGCGACCATGTGAATTTATCAACTTTCATTGGTCACCTGTCTTAATCTTTTCTCCTAATGCTCATTGTGGAGAGAGAGATGTGACCTTGTTCTACTAAGAAGTCATAACTGTCCTGGAACACAGGTAGCATTTCCAAGCAGTAACAATGTTTAATTTTAAGAAGATGTATCAGGATTTTTTTTGATTAATAAAATTGTTGCAATAATATCACTATTGATTTGAAATTGAATGATGCATAACATGTCTTTTTGCCTATTTGCTTGTATCTGTATATACATCTTATGTTTATGTGTAATTGTAAGTTTAGTTAGTTATATACTCGTTTTGTGTTCAGTTATCTTGTCTGTAATGTATTGTTATCAAAAGTGTAGTTTTAAAAGGGTTTAGCCTTTAAAGGCCAATGGCTTTTGCTATTTCCACACATCCGCTGCACTTATTCTTTGTCTTTTTATTGTGTTTATGTATAAAATTGGATTTTTTTTATGTTTGCCTAAATTAGAATGTATTTCTTTGTAAAAGTGTACTTTTCACATGTCAGCTCTGAGACGGAGCTGACTGGGTCACCTTTGATGCTCTGAAGGTGAATTTCTTTGACAGAGGAAAGACACCCACCCTGCGAGATGGCCAGCATGTCAGCCACCTTGTGTAACTGCTTGAAAGCCTAATCTGATTTCGTGTGAAATGACATCTCTTACTTGGCAGGGCAAGTCTGAACTATTTTGCATTGGTAATGCATGGTGGGATATCAGAGATATAGACTAAAGCCTCCATTCCTCTGCGATACAGAAAACGGAGAAAAATCACAGAAATGGGAAGTGTCACACGGAAAATGGGAAATCATGAAATGCTGAAGTAATCACCTTAAAATTGGTAGTAAATTTCAAAATAAACAAATATCAAAATGTCTTATATCATTCTTTAACTAAATTGCCATGGAACACATATGGACAAAGGTTACTAGTGTTGACGCTGAATGACAAGCACAAGCACATGCTTGACGATTGATGAGAGCCTCACGGAAAACATACCAGGGAGTTACTGATCCTATACTTTAATGGTGACGCTGAGGGTCAGCTGAAAATTGAGTAGTAATCATTGCAGACCATTCCGGTATATAGTATTATATATGTGATTTTGAGTTATGCGGAAAATCACGGAAATGGCAAATTTGAAAAACAGAATTTTGATTTTGTAAAACGGAAAAATGGAG
The DNA here is from genome assembly GCA_001188425.1 of Eucidaris tribuloides. Taxonomy (NCBI): domain Eukaryota; kingdom Metazoa; phylum Echinodermata; class Echinoidea; order Cidaroida; family Cidaridae; genus Eucidaris; species Eucidaris tribuloides. The sequence continues at coordinate 24,106 of JZLH01S0435714.1, forward strand.
ACCTTAACATAGACTAGTGAAAAAAAATCAAAAAAGAGCGAGCCTATGCTTCTTATAAAATGAGGTTGATGTATGGCAATTATGGTCTTTGACGGGTCACTTGTGAATAACTATGGTGAATCAAGACTTTTGTTTTACCTGCTAAAATGGACCTAAGCTGTGAGGAAGGCATCTAATATTGTCAGTTCGTATGTGTAGTTCATTCGAGAAAACAGAGAAGGAAGAGATTATTATTTATCGATCTTCTCAAAATAAGAATTGGACGCTATTTACTGCATATACCTTGAAGGTTGATTGAGCTATTTCTGGGCATGAATTACTCAGTCCCACTCATACATTTCTGTGTGAGTTTTGCCTCTTAAGATTGAACTTGATATCAACCTATGACATTGTATATTGTTAAATAGATAAAAAGAAATGCACAAAGTGTCCTGCAAAGAAGGGAGTTCACACTTATGACAATTGAGAGGTGCTTTGTGAGAATTGCAGTACTGTAAGAATAAGTGCATGTTCTACAGACATTGACGTGTCAATTGATGACATCATGAAGAAATTAGCAGCAATGGGATCAGACCTGACCATTGTTAGGGGAGTCAGGCAGAGGTCATGGACTCCTTTGCATTTACGTGTGGCAAATTTGACCAAGTTGCATAGCGCCTTGACAAGCTACAAGATGCCAATGACAAAATAAGCAGAGAAAACAGTGACCAGAAGACTCGAGTGTCAAAACTCGAATCACATATTCGTAACCTGGAGGCCTATGGACATAGATATAACATTGAAATCGCTGGAATTCCTGAAAGCAGTCGAGAAGATGTGGCTGCTGTAGTCATGAGAGTATTGAAGAGCGTCGATGATGACATATTCCAGAATGATGTTGATGTTGCTCATCATTTCCGTCAACCAGACACATTATTGTGCGTTTTGCTACTTGCAGGGTTCGAGATAGAATCTACAATAAACGTAAGCCGCTAAAACAGACCTAAGTCAAAGATCCTGGCAATGGCCCGAGGGCAGAGGGCAGTATCTTCATCAAGGAGAACCTGCTGTCTTCAACAAGGCAGTTGCTGTACTCTGCGAACAAGACACAAAAAGAGAAGGTATTCCACTTCAATAAACGTAGCTGAAACAGACTAAAGTCAAAGATTCTGGCAATGGTCCGAGGGCAGAGAGCAGTATCTTCATCACGGAGAACCTGCTGTCTTCAACAAGGCAGTTGCTGTACTATGCGAACAAGATATGAAAAGAGAAGGTATTCCACTTCCTGTGGACCAGTAATGGGAGGATCCTGGTCAAAAAACTCAGCCGAGACTCCTGCCTTACTACTAACATGAGAAGCTGACATTCAGAAAAAAATAACTGTTTACTTGAGCAATAAAGTTTGAGCGTGAAATGACACTTCATAAAAATGTTTGACGCAGAAACTTCATCACCTCCTTGTCAAACTTTTTGCATGAGTCCTGACGAATTTATTACTACTTTCTCTTTTTTCCAAATAACTCAATGGGCCTCTTGCACATCAATCACTTGAATATATGTGCCTTATTCTTTGTGTATTTTTTTGTGATACATTATGAACAGTACGAAGAATTAGAGGAAACCAACACTGATCTGGAAGAATTTCAGAGTGGTCCATAATCCAGTCGTGGCAGTACAAACCATAAATGTATAGTACTTGGAGTCGGGTCATACATTTATGGCCTGTGATAGTATCCATGGGAACATCTCAGCCAAGATAAATTAGCCAAGCAGCTATTTATGACTTTCAAGACTTTGTCAGTGTATTGAGTCCTCTCTTAAAGAGATTGAGAAGGGTATCGAGAAATTTGGGAAGCACAACAAATGTGAAAACAACAAGACTTTTTTTTCAAGATGACTGCACTACCTCCAATATCTGAGTAAGGCCAGCACACCACAATCGAAAAGTGAAGGAAAACTGGGCATACATAACCCAGATTTCCCAAACAATAATTCGCTCCCACACCAGAAAATAGCGTTGAAGGGTAATAATGAGAGTGTAAGCTCACTTAATTGAGGTAAAACTCTACAACTATGTTCCTTGATTGCCAATGCCAATCATAATTTCTGTGAAAGAATTAAAGCGATGCCTCTCAATGCTACTTATCTCGGCACCAAACTTAAGAATGAACTCCTGAACATGACAGTAAAAAGAATTCGGGAACGGATTGTTAAGGAGATGAACACAGCAGGATTGGCCATAATCATTGTGGATGAGAGTACAGCATATCATTAGACTACAAACTGTATATCGCATTGTTAGTGCGTGTAATTAAAGTCAATAATGATGGAAGGTGAAAACTGGGGCCTTACTTAGAGCACTGTGGAGATATATTCTACTGGAATTTTGCTGGAGAAAGTACTTCAAAAACAGTACCTATCCTTGACAGAACTGGTGTTTCCACGTTGGAGACACTACCCCATCAAGATATTAAGTATATTGTCTTTGAAAAGCAGCTGATGGAGCTTCTTCAAGTGTGCACAAGTTGCTTTTCGCCAACAAAATGTAGCACTAACAAAGAGGGTCACAGGTACTCATCTGCGAGTGAGAAGAGAATGTATATCCTGTAATGCAGTCCTAGTGTGGGACAGCCAGCCCTTTTTTGGGGTCCACACTTGCGGGGAACATTATCCTGTTAGCAGCAACGCTGTTTGCCGGAGGAAGTACGTCTAAAACCCTGCGGATCCTCAACAGCCTTGGTGTTTCAACCATCACATAGAGGACTTTCTTCTGCCACCAAAAGTGGATCTTGCAACCAGTAGTTGAGAAGATGTGGCAGTGTCACCAACATAGCCTCCTTGTCAAACTAAGGGACAAAGGATCGCCACTCGTCCTTGGAGCTGATGGAAAATTTGGAAATATTTGTTATACATTTGGAATGCTAAATTTAACTCTTGAAAATGAATGAAATTCCAGATATTGCAGTCACCTAAAAGAAAAAGCATTTAATTTATATTATTTCCAACAACTATACTTCCACTCCTACTACTACTACCACTACTACTACACTATTTCTACTACTATTTATTATAATTTATGCAAGTTGGTCTTGTGTATGAAAAATCCAACATACTCATGCTATATGATTATTCCGTGTCTGAATGACTGTTCTTGCAAGTGTATGCTTAATATATTAACTTTTTTTGTACCGTATTTAAACAGGAGAGACACTACCTCACCTAGATGTGAAATATATTCGTCTTTGAGAAACAGCTAATGGATCTTCTTCAAGTCTACACAAGTTTTTTATCCACAAATGTATCACTAACAAAGAAGGTCACAAGTACTCATCTGCGAGTGAGAAGGGAATGCATATCCTGTAATACAGTACCGGCGTGGGACAGCCTAGCCCTTTTTATGGGTGCACACCTGTTGGGAATATTCTGCTGTCAGCAACAATGCTGGTTTACTGGAGGAAGTGCCTCAAAAACCCTGCAGATCCTTGACAGAGTTGGCGCTTCCAAGTTGGAGACACTACCCCATCGAGATGTTAAGCACATTGTCTTCGAAAAACAGCTGATGGAGCTTCTGCAAGTCTGCACGATATGTTATCCGCAGATGTAGTACTAACTAAGAAGGTCACCGGGACTCATCTGCGAGTGAGGAAAGAATGTATATCCTGTGATACAGTATTAGCGTGGAACAGCCAGCCCTTTCATGGGTGCAAACCTGCCATGCAGGAGCATCTGAGAGAGTGTACGGCCACCCAAAAGACTGAAGGGTCTGAGAACGTAATTGCTGGAAGAAAGAGGTTAATAATGTTGACAATGGATGCTGTCTCCAGAGAAGGCTGCTTCATTTTGTTCAAGGAACCAAACATAAATTTCTCTGGAGAGACGGAAGTAGATTTTGAAGGCCCAAGAAGGTAACGGCAGACAATATTCTTTTGACAACAGCAACACTATTTGCTTGAAGTAGTGCGTGTAAAACACTGTGGAACCTTAACAGCCTTGCTCTTTCCACTATCACGGAGAGAACATTCTTCTGCCACTAACAGATGATTCTTCAGCTAGCGATTAAGAAGGTGTGGCAGAGTCACCAAGACAGTCTCGTTGACAGGACAGAGGATATCCACTCATAGAGGGTGATGGGTGAGTGGGCAGGCAGCCCAGGACATTCTGCCAAGTATGAGGCATGCACAGGAGTTGCCCTCAACATCAATACCAGTAACAAAATGGACTTTTCATTCCTGTGTACTTTAGCCCAGACATTTAATTTCTTGGTAGTGCAGTTTATCAGAGGTAGCATGAACACGAAAAACTTGACCTTCAACCTAGAACTACATTTTTGGATTTGGATGTAAGTCACGGATAGAGAGACAAGAAGAGCTAGGTGTGGGGATATAACTCTTGGATTTGATGCCACCACAAAAAAAAAGGTGTGCATATCAACAGGATACATTTAACAACAGACTCAGAGTGCGAAAAAAGGCCTATTAGTGACAACCAAAAGGCACATTTTGTTGAAAACAGGGTACCTGCTGTTAACTTCAAATTTCCTAGGACACAATACAAAGATAAAAGAAAGCCAACCAGAAAAATGACTCACCATTGCCAACGTCAGTGTTTTGATATGTATGAGTTAATTTCCTATTAGGCAGTTATGAATGGTTTCTAATATTTGCCTTGCATCTTCTTCTCAATACCAGTGCATCAAAGTCAACATGCGGAGTCACTGATCACAGTGCATAACCAAACCTGGAAAAATAAAAGAGATGACCTTTGGAACACTCAACACTCGAGTATCACCAGGACTCAAATGCCAGGCCAAAATCATTCATGAACAGTCGAAAGGCCCTCAATCCCATGTGGACCAGATTATATCTGGAGTGCTTCAGAGACTGTTGCCAAAAACCATTGCTTCCTAGAATCCATTATTCGATGCATTGACATTAAGGCAGGCAAAGTTTTGCTCTACGAGGGCACCCACTTGAGGCAGGTAAAACCAAGAACATGGAAAACTTCAGGGCATTGGTCAAGTTGGTGAGCCGAACAGAGGAAGAACTGAGGGAGCACCTCAAAGGCTGCAAGAAAACGGCTTCTTATACCTCGGAGACTATGCAAAATGATCTCCTTGACTGCATAAAGGAGTATATTCAAGAAAAAATAGTGGAAGAAGTCAAGGAAAAAACGAACCAACCAAGAACATGGAAAACTACAGGGAATTGGCCAAGTTGGTGTGCTGGACAGATGAGGAACTGAGGGAGCTCCACGAAAGCTGCTTGAAAACAGCTTCTCATACTTTGAAAACTACACAAAATTATCTCCTTGACTGCATAAAGGAGTATATTCAAGAAAAAATAGTGGAAGAAGTCAAGGAAAAAACGAACCAACCATAAAACGGAAAACTGCAGGGCATTGGTCAAGTTGGTGAGCCGGACAGATGAGGAACTGAGTGAGCACCTTGAAGGCTGCATGAAAACAGCTTCTTATACCTCGGAGACTACGCAAAATGATCTCCTTGACTACATGATGCAGTACAATCAAGAAAAAAATAGTTGGAAAGATCAAGGCACAGGCTTCAGGCCAATTTTTTGCTGTCATTGCACATGAGGTTACGGATTCAAGTAACTATGAACAGCTTGGTGTCATTGTGCAGTATCTGAAAGATGATGAGCCTGTTGAACACCTGATCGAGTATGTTAACTGTGAAACCATCACAGGGGAAAAGATAGCAGACCATAATAGTGTCTGAAAGGCATAGGCCTGGATGTTGACAAATGCCAGTGTCAAACATACGATGGGGCAGCAAACATGGCTGGCAAAGAGAAGGGCGATGCTAATCAAATGGGAAACGAAAAAGCCCATAAAATAAATTGCATGCTACAAGTGACACCATGCTAGGAATTTGTTCATTGTAACAAACAGATGATGAATTGCTTTATGACCCTGAATTCATGAACTTCAAGGTCAAAGAAGTCAAACCGATAACTCAGAAAAATAAAATTTCATAAAAATTGGAAGAATAGTTGATGCGTATGACTGCAGTCATATGTTATGTAGTTTACGAAAGCGATTATGCATTAACACTGGGTACAATCTACTCTCCAAATTTACAACTGGGTCGAAGGGGGCACGAGCAGCAGTACATCATATCCTGGTATGTAACCTATGAACAAAGACCCACCTTGAACTGTCTACAAAATAGTGACCTTCTTTCATTTGGTTGGGGTACCTATCATTGACATCAAAATAGATTTCTAAAGTAGTTATTCATCAGGGTTCCCAGCATTTCAAGAAAACAAAATTCCCTGATTTTTCCCTGATGAAGTCTCAAAGTTCAATGATAATTATTTCAACTCATTTCCAGTTTCATGTGTTTTCTATGTTGTTGCAGTGAACTATTTGCAGTATAAAACACTGTCAGAGTCTGACTGACTACTTTCGATTTTTGGGCCAATCAAAATTTCCTGACTTTTCCCTGATTTGAGGCATTTTTATCAAATTTCCTGACTTTTCCCTGACTGGAAAAAATGTAAAATAATTTTCCCTGATTTCCCTGATGGGCTGGGAACCCTGTTCATTAATTCACAACATGTCATTTCCATGAATCCTCTTCACCTTCTTTCATGCAGGAACAGTGACCATGTGACAGAGATCTGCGGATGGCTGAATACAAATCTTGGCTGCCGACCGCCAGCACAAAGCCCATGTGAGATGTACCATGGCAGTACTGACGTGCAATCCCAACATCGAATCTCAGAAGCCATCACACAAGCAAACTGCATGCTCAGATGCATAGTCGCCACATTTGCTTTTGGCCTTGGCATTAACATGCCAGATGTGGAATACATCATACACTTGAATGTTCCAACAGACACAATAGAGGGAATTACTGGAAAAAAATGTGTTCTAAAGTGTGATTTGAATATGTGCACAGAAGGAGCTTCATGAATGAAAGTACATTTTCTATAGTAATTGCATAACAACATACGTTCCATTTGTTCACAGAATGCTGCAAAAACTGAATTCGAATGGTGCAGCACCCAAAACCATCCATAAATACCTGGATACAGTAAAGACGGCAACTAAATGCCTCCTTTTGGAAACGGGGTACAGTCTCTCCCTCATGTTTCATCGGAAATGTTGAGGAAGACGCAGGAGAGAACATCTAAGTACATGGGAGGCCTACGCAAAAGAATTAAAGAACGCGAGTGGGAAAATAAGAAAAAAATTGAAGGTTAACAAAAGTTTTAGGGGTACCATCTCTCCCTCATGTTTCATCGGAAATGCTGAGGAAGACGCAGGAGAGAACATCTAAGTACATGGGAGGCCTACGCAAAAGAATTAAAGAA
>JZLH01S0435736.1:40939-63538 GCA_001188425.1 Eucidaris tribuloides
ATATTCTATATCGCGGCTTCGCTTTGTCACATCGAATTGGTTGCCGGGAGGCGGTCCCGACTTTTCTTCTTGTTTAGTTCGCATGTTCCGGCCCGTAGGCCTGAATTTATAAAAATGGGGAAATTGGGATCGTGGGATTGGGATCAAGAATACGTACTGAAGCTCGTGGCTTTACATGTGCTACAGTTTCGTTGGGGTATTTTTATTCTCTGATAAACACTAGTTTTCGTGAAATGGCATTCAACATTAGGGCGCGTTACCCGGTATATTCATTGTGGCAAAATTAACATTTTAACTGCTTAGTTCAAAATACTTTCTTGAAAAGTATGCGGAGGGCGAATTGGCGGCCATTCCTCCCACTCGACCAAAGTGGGGGATTAATATCCCATAGGGTACGCTAGGATTTTTCCAAGGGGTGTTTTTCCGCGGCCAATATCTAGGTTTCCACATTTTTCCGCGTCACGCCAGCGCCGAAAAACTCGCTTCGGGCGGGGGGGGGGGGGGGGGAGGGGACGAATTTTTTGTGTTCCAATCCAAGCGTCAAAAATCTTTCCCGGTCACTATTTCAACCTCCGAAAACACTGCCTCAGCGGGTGGAGGGTGGGGGGGGGGGGTATAGTGCGAAAGTTTTTTTCTTCTAAGTTCCAGGTCCAAATATTTCCCTTGTGACGGCCAAACCTCCAAAAACTTCGCTCAGCGGGTTGGGGGGGGGGGGGGGGGAGGGAGGGTTATGAACATTATTTTTCAAAATCCCCTAAATATCATTATTTTACATTTTCAAACACCCCTCTTTCTCACGAAAAAGGTGGTGATTCGTTGAAAAAGAGGTGTTATTACTGGTGTGAAAAGGGGCAGGCCGTGTATTCGGGGGTTGTGAACACCCCTTTTGGCAAAAGGGGCGTGTTTTGAGACCCAAACACCCCCGCCCTGCGTACGCGTAGGTATATCCCCCATCCACCCAGTGGCGTATCTATAGGGAATTATGGCTCCATGGTGTGCCAACAATGAATTGTTGCCCCCACCCTCCTGCTGGCAGATTACGGGGTATTAGAGGTTTTAATCCACCCTCCAAAAGAATGAAAGCTTTCACTCAAGTCACAGTTAGGCTCGCAGTTAAATGTTAAATGAAGTGGGAAACTATAATCTTTCAAGGAAATACTTTTGTACGCGAAATGAAATTTAAAACTGGAAGAAAGTTGTAAGCCAAAATGTCATTAACTTTCTTATTGTAGGCCTATTCACTGTATAATAGCGTCGAATAAAGTAAAGTATTATTTCACCATTAAAGTCACAGGAAATATAAGATATGATGTACATGCGACAAAAAAAAATATTAAAACATCAACAATTGATATACATAACCGCAGTTTCGAATAAATTAAGATTATTACCACTACATACAATGACAACTAATGGAGCGTGAAAACCCAGGTCCAAAGAAACAATGCGAGGTATAAACAGATACCATGGACATTTACAAGGTTACAAACACTGTCATTATGAATATAAAGGTTCATTCAGCGAATTGTTATATGCGATATCGGGATTATGGATATGACAAATTTATGAACATAAGCCGTTACCGTTTTCGTTCTCCCGGATTTAGTTTCACTGTCCGTGCAGATACAACTACGAACTACGAAGCTGAGAAACAGTTCCTGTGGCTGAGGAAGGAGCTTTAAGCTCCTGTTGGAGGCCAAGCAAATTTGCAGATGCGACATGTAGCTATCATTTTCCAAGCATTCAATGACATTACACATACAATATTCGTTCATTTTAATAGTCATAAATGTTCAACTAGTTTAATGTTAAAAAATGTATGTTATAAAATTCTATTTACAATTTCAATGAAATGTTTATTTACTTGTCTTTATTAACAATTTCAAGTACTAAATGCTACTGTGTTTGTTCATACTTTTATTACTTCCATGTCCTGTAAATAACCCAATAACCATTCTTTTTTTTCTTCTCCTCTTCTTCTTTTCTTCTTCTCTTCTTTCCTTTCTTTTTTCTTCTTCTTCTTCTTCTTCTTTCTTCTTCTTTCTTCTTCTTCTCCTCCTTAATCTTCTTCTTCTCCTTCTCCTCCTTCCTGAGTCTACAATTTCTGGGTTAATATCAATTGCGTAAAAATCTTACTTGGACTTCCTACGATAACCATACAACCATTACTCGTTGCAAAATAATGATGAATCTTGATCCTTTTCACACACAGACAAAAACAAACACAAATAAAAAACTTCCAGAATCACTTTGTTATAACGGAGCACTACACACACACACACACACACACACACACACACACACACACACACACAGTCAGTATTTGAGCAGTTGTTAGAATTGGTTGTATAGACGGAGTATGATGTAGCACGGTCTACAGGGAGGCATGTTAAGATTCATAGTCTAGTATTCAGCAAAAGAACAATCATCATACATATAGTAGGCCTGATATGGAGAAAATAAAAACTTCATGAGGTATCCCAGATGTATCATTCAACTTGTGAATGCCTACAATTTTTTGCATAAACATAACAAAAAAGTTGGAAAATGAAAAATGAAACAGACAACGTAGTTCTTTGTCTATTTTATTCCCCCACATAAAAAAAAATGTTTAAACATGTAAATATCTTATTCAAAATCATTTCAGATGATTTTCTGACCAGAAACACTCCTTCTTGAAACTTGAAATTTAAAGTAACAAAGTACGTCATTGAAGATAAATCAGTAAACAGGAGTTTAGTAAGACGCGCTAGACATGGCAGCTGAACAAGACACCACGTCGGCTAATTTCTCTAACCCGACAGCTGAGGGGAGATTTCACTCCAGGGACTGTAGGCCTGCTTCCAATCCAGCGCTGCTCCAAGTTCGTCACTTTTTGACTTAATACCTCCGAAAATCGGGTTAGAATTCAGAAACAATTTTTGTACACTCCTGGTGACACCTGTGTGGTTGATTTTATCACTTTTCAAGTGCAGAAATTCAACCAACAAATCGTAACTTTGAGTTTGAAATACGATTTTTGAAACACCTTTAACACATGTGGGACTACACGTAAGCATTCAATGAGAAGCTAACTGGCGAGCCGTGAAATTGCCGATAATTTTGATGCTTTTAAAACTTTAGAAAATGTTGATTTTAAACATTCTGTTAACTTCTCTGCTACTTTCAGTAATTTTTATTGAAGTAATACTCCTATTTTTTTAAGTGATCTTGGCCCGAATTTTTCGGCGATCTTGACTTGAGTTTCTTTCCTTGGATGAGAGATTTCTTTTCCTGAATTTGTTGGGATTCGCAAGGCTCAGAGCTGGTTCTACTAATATAGAGGACGCGCCCGGGCCACCCCGACCTTTCCGTCTAATTTAGCGTTCTTGGAAAATGGCATTATTCGTGGACAAATTACCAGATTTTTAACTAGCCTTTGCCTCTACGAAAAACAACCCTTTTATTTACCTTGCTGGTTTTTTGATATATATAGGAAATTAGAGGCTACATTTACTGCCTAAAAATAAAAGAATCTGTTGAGCTGTAAATTTTACGGGGCGATTTTTTTGAAATTTAAAAAAATGAGCGGAAAATGAGATATCGGAGATTTCGGCAGCACCTGTAGACAATAGCAGCAAGAATCCTTTCTCTCTTGTAGTAGATCTTCCTGTAATCATTTTCCCTTCTTCTTCTTTTTATTCTCAATCTATGGAAAGGAGAAAAGGGGGACGAAATAAGGAAGCCAATGTTTACATAGGCCAGTCGTGTGTTTCGCGGTTCAGTGATTTAGGAGGACAATGGCAGAGGCGCGTATTGTGTAGGCGGGAACAATAACAGGCTTTAAGCTGGCATTCCGGAATGATCCTGGAATGGGCGGCATTGTTGAACGCGGCTAGAATGGTAGGCTTTTAAGCCCGTCTTCTCGGAATGATGATTGGAATTGGTTGATGAGATAGAGGCATTCCCGCCGCGGCCAGAATGGCGAGCTGTAAAAGATAAGACGGCATTCGGATATGCCGTGCGATTGCCAGCGTAACTAATCCGCCGTGCCTTTAGGGGGAGGAGTAATTCTAATAATAATAATAAAAGTAATAATAACACACAGCTTTTATTTCGCACATAACACATCCAGTGAAAATGTCCCTATGTGCTAAGAAGAAAATGAGAAAACAGGGAAAAGACAGTTACGGGAACATAATAGGGCTGGGCGATGTTTTGATAATATCGAAATTAGTCGATGTTGAAAAAATATTGAATACACGATCATGATCTCATGATTATTTCAAAATATCGGCAGAGGCACGATATGGCCCCAAATACTGTCGATTATGAAAACCTAAAGGGGTAAATGCATGCACGGCAGTGGGAGGGACCAAGAATTCCCCATAGCTAAGAATACTCTGCACACGAGAGGTAAAAACAGGGAGGTATGAAACGAAACCTCCATGCTGTTCAGCTATCAAACTTGTGGTAGTGCAAGAGCAGTGGTGCATTTAGTATTTTGTCAACAAATCTGTCAACACACTGCTAACCAAAAATGCCATTTATAAACAGTCGGCACCACAAATCTCCAGATCTAGTTACAAGAGGGTCTACAAAAAGGAATATCGTTTTGACCACATTTTGATAACAGCCCTACAGAACGCACTGTCAATTTAAGCTTAAAATAGATTCATCTTATTCTACACAAATCTGTTTTTCAATTCGGGCGATAAATTGTGTTATCGACGATGTTTTTTCCACGATAATTGAATGAGGTTTACATTAAATTTCGCCACCTCTAGAACATTACTGTACTAAAGGAGCCTTTGAACATTTTTTCAATTAATAATCTACGGCTTAACAACATACAATAGATAGAAAGTACTTGAACCACCCATCACTCTTCCCAGATCCACCTCTAGAAGCAGAAGTTCCAGTACCTGGTTGAAGGAATGTCCAGTGAGAGACAGAAAGCTGCCCTGAGATGACGGGGAGGCCCCTGGTGAGAACTGACCCAGGTAGCTGCCGTTTGGTGTACCAAACACGTTAGCAATGGGGCTTCCCCCACCAGCTGTGGGTGGGGTGGAGTACAGATAGTGACTCGGTGGCTTGAGGGATGGTGATGATGTACTGGGGCTGTATAGGCTGGCTGGGGCGGAGGCTATACGCTGACGGGACACCTTGAAGCCAACAGCTGAAAAAAGTATTGTGAAAACAATGAAAAGTTACCCATTGGCTATGGGAACCGAGTGTATCATGTGTTAACTCTATGGGAATAAGGGAATTACAAAATCTCTGAGACAACAGGTTAAATTTATTGAGACAGAATGATTTGGGCCATCTTACGAAATTGATTATGGTATATGAAAATTAATTTCATTCAATTTCCTAACCACATTCTACAATACATCACATGACCTACATGTAGAGCTTTGACTTACAAAAGCATAAGTACTTTGGTGATTTTTTTTTGTTTTTTCAGGGCATATTAAATTAAACATTTCTATCAAACAATATGTTTTACCTTTGTTTAATGTATATTTCATTATCTTTTGAACTTTTAAACTTTCCATTGTGTAATTTTGTGTTCTGTTTTGTATGCTTACATGCTTTACATACTTTTGTCCATGACCTTGCTAAAATCAGGTTGTTAGCTGATAGCTGGTTTTTACAAAGTGTATCATGAACTGACACATTTGCCCACTGGAGACAATTTGATCTTGCTAGCATTCTCCATAGACTCCAGCCCGTGACATCTCCAAAGGGTTAACATTGTAAGATGTAGTGTTGCACGACTATGTCGCCAAAAGTCGGAGTCATGACTATCGTCGAGGAGTCACGACTCCGACTTCAGAAATTCCAGAATCGACTTCATGTAATCACATATGTGTGCCATATAAACCAGTCAAAACATCAATGACAATGTGTGGGACTATGGTAGAAGTCAATTTTTGAATGATCGTAATCACAGTTGAAACAACATAAGTTCAAAAATAATTTTCAAAATGAACTAACCATTATCATTGATAATGAAATTGGACAGCAATGGACTGCTTTTGCATCAAAATCACTGAAATCATTGAAGGAGGACACTGAACAGTCATTGTACAGGTTGTAGTGTGCTTCTTTTTACCTTTTGAGCATACCAACAGAACCGAATGCCAAGAGTCAGCAAATAGTCGGAGTCGCGACGTTTGATCAGCGACTAGTCGACTCCCAAAAATCCTGGAGTCGTGCAACACTAGTAAGATGTACAGTAGTATGAAGAAATGGTGTTGTTTTTTCTTTGAAATACCAATATTTAGATAGGACTTCTGTATTTATTTTTGTATTTTGGGATCCATAGACAGCAGTTTTACCTTTGTCCTGAACTCCAATCAGATCCTTCTCAAGTGGAGACAGTGTGACGGGATGTCGGATCCCTTGTAGCGTAGGCCAGACATAACGCCAGAGATCTACCACAGCATTGGCAGTGAAGACAATAGCAAACACACAGGTAACATACCACAGAGATGGGTGACGCAGGTCAAGGAAGTCAGCAGTTGAACCAAAGTTCCTTCAAGTTCAAGGTCAGAAAGATTCACAAAATAGGCTGCTTCAAATTGTTCATGTAAATTGTTTTCAATGGAAAGGTGCTCAAGAAAAGTGGCCACTTGAAAAAATTACAATATTTCACACTGTTTGTCTGTCCTCAGAGCACTCTGCAATGATAAATCCATTTGTGAATGGCAATTGCCTGTCTATGAATGACTGTTTTGACATTATTTCATTCTTAGCGAGTTTTCTGTCACTTTTGCACCATTACTTTTAGCGGTTACTGGCCTTGTGGACAAATGTCAAAGACATTTATATTTTTTGAGGATGATGAGAAGAGTTTTTCCTTAGAAATCATACCAACTCACAATGAAGTTGGAATGAACACTACAATGCTCAAAGCAACATTGTTGTTTCAAATTTTATCAAATTGCAGCTAATGATATAACTCCTCAAAAAAATTTGGAAATCTGAGTTGATCAGTTGGTTATCTCCATTTTGTGTATATTCAATGCAAGCTTGGTATCATTAATGAAAGATTATTTAATTTTCTTTAAAATGATACCCAACTTGTTACGATTATGCCATCAGAAAGAGCAGTGTTCCAAAAAGGTGGTGTAAAGTGTAAATTGAAAAGCTGCAAAAGACCAAAGTTCGGTTAAGTCACACAATTTTTGTTGTTGTTGATGGGGGGTTTCCTAATTGTTCTCTTCGGTTGTTATGGATTCTACTGTGAACAATTGACATGGATTGACAAAACGATGATATTAAGCAAACAACAACAATAAAAGTAAAAAAAAAAACTTTATGGTGCATTTACAACTGGACACAAGGCATTTAATTCACAGGACCTTTCACCACGATTAAACAACAACTAACAAAAAAAGTTGCAGAGCGCTGATTTACATGCGTTTCTCATGAACTCTCTCCGTTCGTCTTTGTTTCATCAATTTTCATTGAATTTAATGACAATGATAGAGTTCAGTATTCGAGTGGTACCCTGCCGCGACCACTCGCCTAGCACGCGCTTCGCCATTGCTGTTTGTGAGCTTTGTTGATTACGTTGACGTGGGATGGCCATTCCACTCGTCAATCAGTAATTGACGCAGACCTGCCAACTTTTGTATGATTTTGACTCTCTCTCGTACAGCCCGGATGAGTCCGATCTCTCAAACTGTTTCATGGCGTGTGAGCGTTGGGCTGCTGCAGGCAGTCCGGTTCTCGTGATACCCTCTCTCTGAGAAAATCCATGAAATCAAGCTAATGCCACTTTTTTATTACTTGTGGTGTCATGTGGCTGAAATGGTGCTGTGAGATTTAAATGCCTTATGTTAAGTTTTTAAATGCCATAATGTTTTTTTTGTTTATGTTTATATTGTTGTTTTTTGTTTGCTTACTTGTGAAGGTGTTTGTTTCAATCCATGCCAATGTTCACATTAGAATTTATAACGACCGAAGAGACATTGGGAAAATCACTAATTAACAACAACAAAAATTGTGTGACTTACGGAACTTTGGTCATTTTGCAGCTTTTCAATTCACCCTTTACACCACATTTTAAGATACTGCCCTTTCCCTGATGGCATATTCATAATAAATAGGGTATCATTTTAAAGAAAATTAAATAATCTTTCCGATGATACCAAGGTTACATTGATTATTACTACTTAACGGGAGATATAACCGATCAAACTCAGATTTCCAAACTTTTTTTGAGGAGTTTAGATCAATACATGCCTAATTTAGAGGGGCTAGGCAAATAAATATCACAGCACAGATAGCACATGGACCAGAGTAAAAATTTAGTACCATCAATGGACAAAGGCTCACTGTGTTTTATTATACATGAAGCTATAGGGCCCTATGTCTAAAGATCATAAAATGGGGTGATAACCCTGCGTTTGGTAGCTGTTGGATTCTACCAACCTCCAAACATGATGACCTCGGTAAGAATCTGACACCTAATTTGAGGGGAGGGGGTGAAACTAAATTGCCAGCATAAGTTTATAACTTTTGAATTAATCAAACTATCTGAACAAATGACAACTTAAAGGTATTGGCTAACATTTACCACAGTTAAAAAAATCTGAGTCGCATGATTCCCCATGCTACCAGTGTCTTTGATGAGGTCTAAAAATGAAGCCCTGAAAAATTTTTATTTCAAAATGATTATTTAGTGCTTTAAAAAAGTGAAAATCGTAAGTTGACCAGATTCACTTGCCCATTTCGTCCCATAGACTTACTGTGTGTACACCTAGGTTAATAAAACTCGCCCCGAGTTTTATTGTTTATTCATGTATAACTTGCCATTGGCAGTGTAACTTTCCAAACTTTTGTATTCTAGGGTGTTTATTGTCCATTTGAACACTACTATGTAGCTCAGATATCAAAGTTTGACATCTTTTTAAATTGAAGCCTCCACAATGTGTAGCCTATCACTTTAAAATGTGCTCTAGGTAGGTTTTCTATTAACTAACATTATCAAACTGCAAATTTGACCTCATAATGAGGTCATCAGAGGTCAAAAGGTCACCAATTTTTATGCTTAAAAATCTGGATAGAGCATATACGTATGCTACTAGAAGTTTGGTTGGCGTGACTTCAGAAATTGTGCTACGAGTGGTTTTGAAATGCCCTAAAAATCAAATATTCTGAAACATTTTAAAGTTAGTGACATGTTGGAAACACTGAAAATGCCTCAAGAACCAATGAGTTGAATATATACCAACTATCACTAGCAGGATGGATCTCCCACCTGGAGGATTGTCTGTAAACTTAAGGAGAATCAAGCATAAACATAGGAGTATCTTAGTTTTATCGGGGACGATAAAAATAAGCCCATAAAGACCACACAGCAGGTTTCCGTGCTACGAGTGATATTGACATTGTTATTTTAGAATCAGTCAACGTTTGACTACAAGATTTTCACAGAAGAATCCTTGCATAGTTTACTTGATCATAGAGTATTTTCAGCCCAAGTGAGCGACACTACCCCAATCATGTCATTTACCTTTTAATTAGGCTCAACACTAGCACTTGCCTGCTGGCCTGCGGGCAAGTAAATTAGTAAAATTTCATGTCGGGCAAGTAAAAACTAAAAATGTAAAGTTTACTTGCCCAATTGGGCAAGTAAAATTTTGATCATGAAATGAGCAAAACATGTCCAAAAATCTTACCCCCCCCCCCAAAAAAAATACATGTCTAAAATTTTGTGTTCAGTTAACTCTTAACGTGCCAGAGGATTTAAACCTCTATGGAATTTATGTGTATTATTTGGTGCAGATCTGCGACTTTGGCACGTTAAGAGTTAACTTAGACCACATGTAAATATCAACATTATTTTGTTCATTGTGTTTAATTTTATGACACTTCAACTTCATAAATCACACCTTTTGCAACCCCTAGACTTAAAATAACAAATGTCCAATGCTATAAAAAATAATTTTTGGTGGGATTGACGTTGTTTCCTCATGTCCACCACACTTTGTGAAAGATTGATGAAGAAGACGTCTGATCGACTTAAACTATACTTGGGCTTTAACCCGTTGGAGATTTAAATTTGATTTCAATATATTATCATGCAATCTCATTTCTTAACAGACCCCAGCCCAGATATCTTATTCTTAAAAGTTGGTGGTTTATAGTCTTGGATCAGCGCCTTTAGGCACTCTCTCACAACTTTACCCTCCCTGATCATCAGACCGTATTCACTCCTTTTCTTGGGTTAACAGTTTGTAATATTAGACCCAAGCTCAGTAATTACAGATGACTCTGCATAACTCAACGTCCCACAGGTCGATTTATCACCTATGTCGAATATTTTTGACAGTCCCAATTTGCTCTGTGCTTTTTCAATGGGAAGTTTCTCTTGTAAGCCGATTTTTTAAATCAAATTTCGCCTATCCTGAACATATTTTCAAGTCCAAAAAGGAGCAAACATGTGTTAAATCATTTTCCTAGGTCAAAGTGGCCATAACTGTC
This sequence comes from Eucidaris tribuloides, assembly GCA_001188425.1. Taxonomy (NCBI): domain Eukaryota; kingdom Metazoa; phylum Echinodermata; class Echinoidea; order Cidaroida; family Cidaridae; genus Eucidaris; species Eucidaris tribuloides. The sequence goes on from JZLH01S0435736.1 coordinate 51,419, forward strand.
ATTCTTGATGGTCTTAATGAGTTGACCCTTTGATCTCTGCCTGTCAGCATGACCATAAAGAATAAGATGTCATAAATTTCCCATTCCCTCTCTGCCTTTCTCATTTATCCCGTACATTGGTACAGTTTTGATAGCCTCCAATTCCCTATACATGTGTCCTTCATCTCTAACCATGCTCTAACATAGAATTGTATACAAAACTGTAACTCGAATATCGTCTAAGTCGACGTGATTTGTGTGGTCCCCAGTGATTCGACTTACGTGAAGTTTACTGTACTCACATTTCCAAGAAGCACACAAGAGCCAGAAAGAGATTGATGCCAAACCATACCAAGGCCTTGTGGGCTGATCGGTTGACAGTCCTACGAGTCAGTGCCTTCTCTGTTACTGGCGTGGTAGCACTTCCAATCCCTGCACGCATCATGTTGTACTGCTGTAACGACAAAACAAGCCATATTACCAGAAGGCCATAGAACATGGGTTCTCAATTAACGGCGCACGCACCACTTTTGGTGCATGGAAGTCGCCATGAAAAAAAAGTATGATAAATAAAACAATAGACTGGTTTAGTTTTTTTTTTCATGAATTCTGTAGTTTGTTTGAATTTGTATTTCTTTTGTTTATATTGACTTTCTAGGCCACTTAAAATTCCTCATGTTTAAAAGCTTCAGGGGGCTCTGTCTCCTTGACCCCCAGCGGGGGCCCTTAAATTAGATCTACATGCAGTCTGACAAATATGACCCCACAACACTCCACAGACTTTTCTTCAACAAATTTTGACATTGGACCGGGGACGGCCCCATAGGTTAGCTATTGTTTTCAAAGTAATTGAAAGAATGGTGATTTTACTGTGTGTTTTTTTATTTCATCCCCTATTGTTGTTGATTTGGTTTGTCGGACACTGTTTGGCTAGTAATTTAAGAAACAAAAATTTGGCATCCAAAAACTTCCTGTCCGGACGGATTTCACTCCACCTAATATTTGACCCTGGGCCTGTCACCACCCCTACATTGGACTGGTCATCTTTTATGACCAGTGTCACAACTTAGGGTGACAAATGATAACAGAAGCATTTCAACTACTCATTGAGCATGTGAGTGAATGTCCATTGCAGACATATGCAGGTGATCAATACAAGAAGATGACCAACTCATATTGAGTCATTTAACAACACAACCCAAAACTAATTGAAAAATGTAATATTTAAGTCGGCCAGTGTGTTTTGATGTTTTTACCACACATACATGTATTCCTGAGTCTATACCGCCAATGGATTTTTTTTGTGTGTGCACAGCTTACTCTGGATCAAAAAAGATCACTGATGCATGCCATGGATAATTAACGCACTCACCCTGGCCATACTCATTAAAAAAAAAATTCCCCAGGCAGTAGCCTACAGTTGGGTGTAGATATATGTGGTCCAGCATCTTTTGCCCTGTACTCCCCAATAGTTCTACAGGTGATGTGGTCCATATCCTGAACCAATATGTACCAGCAGGTGTGGTTCTTACTGCCATTTTTTTAACAAAAGTTATTTTCTGCATGTGCTGAATAACAAAGAAATTGGATTTTCTGTTCAAATCACCAGTCATAGCAATTAAGCCTGAGTCATCACGGAAATATTTTTTTCTGGATTCCGACAGCATCGTGCTGGTCGGAATCCGGTGTTCCGATAAAGTATCAATTCCGACGGCGAACACTATCGAAAGCAGTCCAAAAAGTATGAATTTGTGACCCCCACCCCCAAAATAAAGAACAAATATTGTAACCTTTAAACTCTAACAGAAATCTATATATTTTAACACCAAATCAAAAATCATGGTTACTTCGTTAGTGCCCATCACTAAAATATTGAAGAGAATTCCTGAGCAAAGATAAGATCATGTCAAAACACTGTTATGAACTGACATCACCTTGCGAGTCGACATGATTTATTTTGTACTGGCTCAAGATACAAGTATACATTGCATTGACAAACAATTTGCCAGATCTATATTTAAGCTAGCTACACAAAACGATCATGGAAACTTTATAATTTAGACCCTATCGATTCAACTGAAACAAATTTTAAGAATCGATCGCCATGTCGGTCAAGGCACAATCAGTTACGAAAGATCATACATGTCACTGAACACTTTTTTTGCTTACCTGAAAATATTCGGGTCTATAATCTGCTCATCATGAAATTCCCTGTGAAATATCTTTCTCTGTACATACCGCCTAAAATAAAGTCAAAATTATATCAGGTTTTCCAACTAAAATTGACAAAGCCAGATGTCAAAACCCGGGTCAAAACATCGGCTAGGGATGAAACAAATTTTAAGAATCGATAACCGTTTCGGTTGCCGACGTAGATGACGACCAGCTGACGTCATGCAAGCTGAACGTTAGCCCCTCATACACATGTCACTGAGCACTCGGGTTTGTTCCCGTGTTTTGCGTTTACCTGACGTTTACCTGAATATATGGGTCTATAATCTGCTCGTCATATTTTCGTGAAATATTTTTTTCTGCACATTATCTCCCAAAATAAAATCAAAATTATCAGGTTTTCCAACCAAAATTGACAAAGCCAGATACAAAAATATGATGACGAAACATTGGCCACTGATTGACTTGCGCATCGCGAACAGAAAAGAGTCTGCAGTCCCACCTACTGACCCCCCCCCCATACAAAAGGGCATAACTGACATTTTTTTCAAAATTGAGTTACACAGTGTAGGGGACTCAGTACACCATTTAAACATGTAGCACAAAAATATTAATTAAAAGTGTCCCTTTTTTCATAATCAGCTTTTAAAAGGGCATCACGTGTCACAAGCCATTTTAGAGTCTGCAAAGCAGACTAGTTCTCAGCCTGAGCCACATATCAAACCACCCGCCTGTTATGAATACATTTTCAACACAAACATGCAATATGCATACATTAGTTGTTGCTAATGTCTGGCAAGCCTCAATCAGCAGACTGTCAGGTTGCCTCAGAGCAACTCTTTGTCTAAACAGAAAAGTATGCTCATAAAATGTTCAACCACTATGAAATTAGTGTACTATCAGTAGTGTACTACATGTATGAGGTCAAAAAGTGCATAATCTAGAACTGAGAGCTGAATAGCCGCAGTATTAAGTACACTGCAAACATTATGACAAGGCTCATTTTCTACCACCATTTGACTGTCAAAAATACCAAAATATGGAACTTTATGTTTTCAAAAAACGAAAGATGTTTCATAGACCAAAATTTGTGATGAAATCATTTCTGAAGTCTGCGAATGCAAAATATGCTTTCGTTTTTTAAGATTTTAAAATTTGTTGGTGAGTGTATTTTGGGCAATGTAGCTATTGGCATATTAGTCTCAGTCCAGACAGCGCAATTTTTTGACCTGTAAATTACAGCCCACATCTCCGACTTTTTTTTTTACCTCCGGAGACACTCCACTCTGCCTCAAATCAGAACTTCTAGTATTAGCTTGAGCAGCAGTTGACGTGAAGATAAAAGTTCTCTTATCAATATAAGATGGGTAAATCTAAATGTCGAGAAACCAGACTTGGGCATATTTACCTTTAGACTAGTTTCATAGTAAATCAAATTGTATGCCATTTTTTTTTTACTATTCATCTGACAAAGGATGCTCTTCCTGCGAGGCTCCCACACCTTGCTACAACTAATGTATCCGCACATTGCAATATTTTGGATACTGAAAATATATTCATACGAACAGGTAAAAAAATACCTCTTCACTATGGTTTCATCAGAGAGAAAAACATCCTGCTGGCGTCAATCCATGTCCAAAATCAACAATGCTTTGTCACCACCACCCCTGGTCGACTTTCTTTAAACTCAGCCATCCAAAAGTTCTCTAAAGTGTCTGACGCCGAAAATTCTGAATTTTTTGCCCCCAAGGCCAACCACGTTTGCAAGATATGGCTTACCCTTAGCAACCAGATGCCGCAGGTCAAACAAACCTAGTTAATTAAAATTTGCTATTTTTGATTTGCGGTTGCTGACAGCCAAGTTTGATGAGCTAAGCTACTCATTTTCTGGTAAATGTGAAGAACTTTATGCGTCTTAACATCTCAGAATTGTGCCGTGCGACTGGTCACTACCCCGTTATCGTGCGTGCAAGGTCACAAAAGAAGGTTGTTAAACATCCAAGTCAATGTGTTTGGCTGTATGTTTTGGACGCTCATAACTTCAAAATTCAATAGCTTAGAACTCAAAATTATGCATATTTAAGACTATACTTGCTCAAGAAGACCTACCAAAAATTGGCCAAAAGTCTGCTGTCGGTTTCTATCTTAGGGCGCCCTCAAATGGAATTTTTTAAAAGTTGCCAAGTCAAGCGTCACAGATCACCCTTCCATCCCCGAGCCGCAGCACACCATCTTTCTCTGTACTTGATAGGACAACTTGTAACTATATTTTCACAAAGTACACCTAAAAAATTTTGTGTTTTAATTGTTCAATAGCCGTAATTTACCGCGTTCAAACATGTCGTTAAAACACCCCCCAAAACAATGTAAAATGACACATAAGCTTGTTCACAACTCTATCAAATTGTGATAACTCTAAGCACATAAAGAGCCAAAAACACAATCCCTATTTTCTGTGCATGCAACTGTCTTTAATTAGTACTAAAAGGATTTGCCCCATCACATAATCAGTATACCTATGGCCCAATTACCTTCAACTAATGCCACTGAAAATCCAAAAAAAAAATGAATTGCGGTTCAATTTCCATAATTACAGGGTGTTACAATTGTGTTACATTGACTCTTCAATTGTGTTTATTTCAATACTAATGGTGACTTTGACTGATTTAAATGCCAAAATCATGTTCAGGCTTTTAGTTTATTTAAGCTACACAATAATATTTACAGTATATCCATCATCATTGTACCTTGGACAACTATCTCTAAAAATAGCTGAAAATGCCATGAAATTAGCCATCTTCATGAAATCACATACACCATGGCTTTACAACACATTCATAATTGATTTCTCACAGAGCTGAATGGAGAGCGATGTTGATATTGCCAAATTGTAGCTGAATGAGTACTTTGAGGATTAGTATTAATCAAATTGTTCTTCCATCACAATGACCTTGAAAAATATAGCGAAAAATGCCCCTGAAATCAATGATCCAGTCAATTTATCCAATAAGTAACAGTGTTTATAATGAATTTCATTGTGTGTTATTTCAATTACTAACAGTGACTTTGAGCCTGAGTAATGCAATCATCTTCCAATTTTTGTTCCTCTTTCAGTCCTGCAAATAATATATTAAAAATACATCCATATCATTTACCTGACATGAGTTCTAAAAATAGCTGAAAATGCCTGAAAAATAGCATATTCGATATCTGCCGGCAGCTTTACAACACATTTCAAAATAGATTTTCTCACAGACCAAACGCGATATGCGCTGCTGATCATTGCAGAATTTGTACCCTGCTAATGATGTACTTGCAGTATCTAGCATTAATATTCGCTCATTACATTACATGGACCGCGAAAAATTTACCTTTATTTATATGCTCTTTGTGATATTCATTATGTTCCAAGGCTCATTGTCATGGAAGACAAATTAATCAATCATAGGCTCCTCCACAGTACTCCATTACCAGACTACCAGTACTGCAAATCACTCAACATGATCGAGGCCCATTGTGTCTCGTGAGAAAATCTATTTTGGAAAATATGTGTTGTAAGCTCACCGCAGATATGATATGCCTAATTTCAGCTTTCGAGCTATTTAGGAATATATTGCAAGGTCAATGATACTGATGTATTTTAAATATTATTTGCAGCTTTAAAGAGAACAACAAATGCAACCATGACTGTATTCCATCAGCTCAAGTCACTTTAGTATTGAAATAACACACAATATGAAATTCAATTGATAAACACATGTATACTTATGGAAAATTGAATGATCATTAGATTTCAGGGGCTTATTTTAGAGTAGCTATATTTTCAAGGTCATTGTGATGGAAACAATTTGATTAATACTAAAATCTCAATGTACTCATATACACGCCTGACAAAATCTTGCAAATAGTCAACATGAGTTACGCATTCAGGTCTGCTGAGAAATCAATTATGAAATGTGACTTGTAACAAGCTCATGGTGTTGTGATTTTATCAAGATTGCTAATTTTCAGCATTTTCAGCTATTTTTAGAATGAGTTGTCAAGTGTTCATATGATGTATTATGGATTCACTTAAGTAGTTTGTGTAGGCTGTAAATAAAGTAAAAATGCGAACACATGAACATATTGCATTTCAGCCTCAAGAACCACCATCTAAGTTTGAAAATAACACACAATTGAAAGGTCAATGTAAGCACATAATGTATACACCCTGGCGAATTCATGAAATTGACCCGAATTCACTTGTTTTTTTGATTCCTTCAGTGTATTGAAGATAATTGCCATTAAGGTATCACTATTTGTGATTGTATTATCTTTTTATACTAATTAAAGACTATTATACAACATGAAAATACCATCTGTGTTTTGCTCTTTATCTTAGAGTTATCGACGATTTGAAGTTGTGAAAAGCCATATGTGTCATTTTACATTGTTTTGGGCTCCGGGGTGTGACGACATTTTCGAATGCAGTAAGATTAATGCTACTTGAACACTTAAAACACAAAATCTTTCAGGTGACCTGTGAAATATAGTAAATGTCTATCAAACAGAGAAAATGGCTCGTCGCTCCTCGATGGGACGAGGTGATCGGTGACTTGAACTTGGCACTTTTAAAAAATAGACTCGTTTAGTGCCGCTCTTATACTTAGAGGAACAGACACAGCCACTCTTGGTGTCACCAATTTTTTTGAGATGTTCTTTTAGAGGTGGTGTTGGTTCCAGCGTTTTCTCTTGAAGCAGAGTAATATTAGATCTATAAAAATATTGCGTAGATCATTAGTTCTAAGGCTTATATATTTTTGAATTATGTGGCCTCGCATGACAATATGCATCTTCAAAACACATTTTATTGACTTGGGATGTTGTGTACATCACCATCTTCGCGTAACTCTCACATATAGGTATGGATTATACGTGTAGTCAGATCCGCGGCACAATATACTGAGCATGTTAAGACCATAAAGTTCTTCACATTTACAGAAAATGAGTACTGTAGCTCATCAAACTTGGCTGCAGCAACCAATCAAAAATAGCAAATTTTAATTAAACTAGGTTGTTTGACTGCGCATTGGTTGCTAAGGGAAGCCATATCTCAGCAACCGTTTGACCTTGGGGCAAAAAAATTCAGAATTTTCCGTCAGACACTTACGGGAACATTTGGTGCGAGTTTAAAGAAAGTCGAAGGGGGTCGGGTGACAAATTGTCCGAAAATTGGTTGATTTGACGTGGATTGACCCCGTCTACATTTGAATATATAATGCAAATGATCTATTGCATATTCATTTTTGGGGTTCAAAATGAGTAAAATCCATTCTAAAAATAATAATTTTGAAAAGAAAAAACTATGCAGGCTACCATATTGGAAATCTAATCACTTATTGAGAAATATAAGGGGCTTATTGGTTAGATATTCAGGCCAATAACTTGATTGGTTTACCCAAAATATTTTTTTTTTAGAAATGTCCTGACTTTTTACACACTTTTCAAAATTAGGGTAGCTTCTTTTTGTGTTTCTTCTCCTGTTTATTTATTTGTTAGTAAAATACAATTATAGTGAGCTTATAGCTTATTAAATTATGCATGAAAGGAGGGGAAATTCAGCTTTTTAACCCGTCCCTATCAGATCTTATAGTTTCAAAAGATGCACTACTCTGAAAAGGGGCTTTTTCTTTGGAGTATCATTTGTCACAGCACAGGGTAATTTCCAGGGGTTACCACATGTAAAGTATGCAACTTCAATTATAGCAAATGTAATCTCACTGGAAAGATTATGATATGAACTATTAAAGATAAACACATAGAATAATATATGCTTATTTTGTGAATTCTACAACCATTTCAAAGTTGGTGAAAATTTTTGTCACGCTAAAATGGCCTTTTTGGTGTCCAAAAAAGGCCCTAAATCAGATTTTTTTTCCACAAAAATGTGAAAGATACAGGGTTCTAAGTTTCAAAAACTGAAAATACATTACCTTAGAACAGACATGTACAGTATTCATGTTTTAAAATGCATTTCCCCCAGGGAAAAAATTAAAATTTTCTTTTCTGGGACTACTTTTCCTGTTTCTGTGCTTTCCAGATATTCTTTTGCATTGAACTCTATGGCAATTTATGGGGGCTCCTTTACACATTTCGGGGGCTCTTTTACGCATTTCGGGGGCGAAATCGCCCCGAGCCCCTGTGTATTTTTTTCCCTGATTTCCCCCCTTAAATATTTTTACACACTTTTGTCAGTCAAATGGTGGTCTGATTTTGAACACTGTCATATAAACACACAAACAATTGACATATGTAAAAAAAAAAAGGAGAAGAAGAAAACGAAAGCATATTTTGCATTTCTGCAGCACAAAATTTCAGTCTAAAAACATATTTTTTGTTTGAAAACAAAAAGTTCATAGTTTTCAGAAAAGATAAGCAAGAAAGAGAGACCTGTGGAGAAACTGTGGAGGTTACTGAAAATTTAAAAGAGGTTTCTAACAGTCTTTTCATGATATATTTTAGTTTGTTAGTTACCAGGACAACAATCAAATAACAAAATAAATCAAGTATGTCAATATTTTTAATTTGTTGAAATTAGACAACCTTATCTGTTCAATTGTTAAAGACTTTTAAAGCTTGGTAAAGTTATGTAAAACTGGTCAAAGTTAAGTATGGTTTTAATTAGGTTTACAAGGAAATGATTTGGTTTCCATGACAACACCATTAACTTATTTCCCTTTCAAGATATATGGAAAAGAAATAAATGCAATCGTGAAACCAACTGTAACAAATGTTTTGTGATGTTATTGAATTTATAACAGTTTCTTAATATCAAATTTTTGGGGAACCCCACAATAAAAAGGCATAACTGACAATTTGAACGAAAAATGCGAGATTTTCAGGAAATTGTCATATGACTTTGAAAGACCTTTGAAATGCACATTTGGATACGTTAACTTGTAAACAAAACACTGAATAGTATTTTAAGGCTTTGAACAAAATAGGTTTTTCTCAATATCTCTGATACACCAAAATGTCAGTTATCCCTTATGTCAAGGTGGGTGGGGGGGGGGGCACTGCATGCCTGATAATCTAATCAATTATGCCCTTATCCCCACAAGTGATTAGATTTCTGATACGGTAGCCTACATACTTTTTTTTTCCAAAATAATTCTCTTTAAAATTGATTTTACCCATCTTCTGCCCAAATATGAATATGCAATAGACTATTTCATAGTGTATTCATATTTATGGATGTTTTCTCTTCTGAAACCTAGTGCCGAGTTATTTTTCTCACCTGTTTTTATGAATAAATTTTCAATACCAACAAGAGCCCCAGGGGGGCACGACGCTCACCTGAGGTCTCGCAAACTCTCTATGGTACCCATGAAGAAAAAAACATCAGTTATACATACTTTTGGCCCTTGGAGCCTGAATATCTAGGCACCAACGTAGCCAAATGAACCAGTTGAAAAAAACTTGGCATCCCCTTGCCGTAGCTGATTTTGCCAAGTTAAATTTAAATTCAACATCTGTTTTTATAAAAACAAGGCACAGCCCCTAGTATCTTAAATTTGACCTTTGACCTACTTATGTGACCTTGGACCCCCAAATAACATTGAGGTCACTGTTACGCATCTACCCACCCAAGTTTGGTTACAAATGGGCTTGGTTAGAAAGTTACCTAGTTGGGCCCTTTATGGACCCTGCCCCATGGCCCCCGGGGGGGGGGGGGGGGGGGGTGGGGCGGGGGAGGGGGGGGGCGTGCTTACCATTCAGGAAACCTCTTTCCACCAAGTTTGGTCTAAACTCATTGATGTGACTGTGAATTATTCCTATAAGGGCGCCTACCTCCAAACTTTTGCCCCTTGGGGGCCAAACGGGGCCACCCTGGCCATTGTCATGAGAAACATAAATTCAGCACATATAGAGGTATCTACACACAAAGTGGCTTAACTAAACTATTTTGGATTTTGAGAAAAAGGCCAATACAAACCAAGGGAAGAAACTTGGCTTCATTTGACCTTTGACCTACATGTGACCTTTGACCCCCAAATAACATTGAGGTCCCTGTTACGCATCTCCACCCAAGTTTGGTTAACAAATGGACTTCTGGTTAAAAAGTTACCTAGTTTGGGTCCTTATGGCCTTGCCCATGGGCCCAGGGGGGCCTGGTGTACCATTCCAGGAACACTCTTTCTCCTCCCCCTAGAATCATCCCACCAATGTTTGTCTAATCCACTGATGTGAATGTGAATTATTCCTATAGGGCCCTTACCGCAAACTTTTGCCCCTTGGGGCGCAAACGCGGGCCACCCTGCGGCATGTCATGAGGAACATTAATTCAAGACATATTAGAGGTATCTACAAAGTGCCTTAACTAAACTATTCTGGAACCTTAGAGAAGAAGATGTTTTGAAAACTACCTACTTTGGCCTTTTGGGACCCGTGCCGACTGGGCCCCCTGGGGGGGCCAGGTGGACCAGCTTGAGGGACACTTGCAATCCCTACCCCTAAGGATCATCCGCAATTGGGCCAAATCTAATCATGCATTTGGAAGAAGAAGCTGAAATGTGTAGTAAAAGGTTTACGCACGCGAACGACGCACAACGAACGACGCACGACGGGCCGACCGACAAAAAGCGGTCGCAATAAGCTCACTTGAGCCTTTGCCCAGGTGAGCTAAAAATGCAAAATTGCATTAATTAGTTGTTAATACGTCTGGCAAGCCTCCAGGAGCAAGCTGTCAGGTTGTTAAGAGCAACCTTTGTCAGAATAGTATGCAAAGAATTTGCATTAATATTAAACAGTTTATGGGCAAAGCTACACGTGCCCTAGTCTGGCTTCCAGACATTACATTCACCTTGTTCTCATATTTAATGAGCATAATTGACAATTTGAACGAAAAATGCGGGATTGTCAGGAAATTGTTATAAGACTTTGAAAGACCTTTGAAATACACATTTGGATATGTTAACTTGAAAACAAAACACTGAATAGTATTTTCAGGCTTTTAAGAAAATATGTTTTGCTCTATATTTCTGAAACACTAAAATGTCAGTTATCCCCTTTTGTCATGGGGGGGGGGGCAGTATAGATAATGCTGTACGCACAATGGACTGTCTAGGTCTGGAATAGTCAATAGCGCCATCTACGGCTGACTGTCCTTTATTACTGCTTGCGCTGCGTGAGTCAAAGCCGATGTTTCGTCATCGTATTTTTATATCTGGCTTTGTCAATTTTGGTTGGAAAACCTGATAATTTTGACTTTATTTTGGGAGATAACTTGCAGAAAAAATATTTCACGAAAATATCATGACAAGAAGGTTATAGACCCAATATTTTCAGGTAAGCAAAACAGTGTTCAGTGACCTGTATGAATGATGTAGCATAACTGATTGTGCTAACCATGACTTCCTTGGCATATTATTAAGATATATTTGTTACCCAATTGTCAATTACACTAAATCCCTTTACAATATTTATTTCTTATTTCTTTAATATGTGTAGCATTGTTTTTTGTTTTTTTGTTCGGAATACCGGATAGGAAAAATCTGTTCCGGAATCCGATAGCGTCGGTCGGAATCCGGATTCCGTTCCGATCCGACTCAGCCTTAAAAGCAATGCCAGTCTGAGCAGTGAATACATGTATAGGTGTCCTATTCTGAATAAAATTGTTGAAGACAAGGGGTGCAAAAACTGAGCTTATATTCAGCAGAGAGTAATAAATTCAGGGTTGGGCGGGAAATATAAAAGGTGGGAAATACCGGCGGTAATTACCGGTAAATACCGTCCGGGATATAAGCCCGGGGAGAGGGGGGGGGGGCACTTAGTATAATTGTGTGATACGTACATGTATGTGCCGTGGTAGAGACCCCCATTTTCAGCCCAAATTTCCGAGCCAGAGCATTGCCCTTTCAGCACGGCGCACCGGCGCGCCGGAGCTTCGCCGCTGTGCAGTTCCAGAGCATAGCATTTTGAGGTTATCTG
>JZLH01S0435792.1:11197-42287 GCA_001188425.1 Eucidaris tribuloides
CAGACAAACAGCACAGACGAACACACAGCCCACGCACACATCAAACACCCAGACATACGTATAAACAGACAGACTCACAGACCATGCAAAGACAAACACACAGAAACATACAGAGCAGACATACAGACACACCATACAGACACAAACAGCAAACAACACAGCACCACATATTTAGCTGGTGGCGGACAATTTTGTGACGGTCGGCGACAATCTGTGGCCGCTAAGTTTTTTTCAGACGGCACAAATTGTCGCCAGTGAGGCAAAAAATAGAGATCAAGCGAAGAGGCGTCACGCAAATTGTCGCCGGCGACAATCTGTGGCACGATTTGTTCAACAAAACCATGACGGCACAAATTGTCGCCGGGCGTCCCAAGATTGACGCCGGCGACAATTTGGACGCGGCGACAATTTATGCCGCAACATCCTCATTTTCTTCAGTGTGTACAAGACAAAATAAAACAGCAACAAAAAAGTAACTACCCCTTTTTCATAATAATGTATACTTTATAAAAGCACAGGTTGTGAACAAAATAATTGGGCTAAGGATGTTTCTGCACTAATTGACTAAATTCCTGTTGTGAAAATGTTGGTTGATCCGTCACGTCATAGACCCATGAGTGAGGCACATATTTAAAAGCAAAAATGTGCAGTTTGCAAAAGTCACAAGGGTCATTTGTGAGGATTTTTAATGCAGGATTTTGACAAATCTGTTTGTGGTGAATGATTAAATCGCTATGTTATGTTAATTATCTATCGTTTGATTCGCCCTTAATACATCATTTTGGCATTTTTGGTATATTTTACGCTACGAGTGAGCTTCAATTATAAAATTTCATACTTTCTCAATTTGAAAAATTGTAAAATCCATATAAGTTAATTGCAAAAACTTAAAATCCGATATTTTTCAGCAAATTGTATACTTTACAAGTGTACGAACATAAAGGGTTATAACCATGTCATGGTGAGTGCGCACACTTAATAAATATAAGCAAAATATGTCATTATTCTACCGATTATTTTGCGTAAAGAGTGACTCCTAGTGAACTTCTGGAAAGTCGGCATTTTCACCTTTAATGGGCATGCTCACTCAGCAATAACGCTGACGAGAATCAATCATATTTTCACACAGAATTAAGTCAACGAGTGTAGAAAACTCTCTGTCCAAATTATTTTGCACAAACTTGTTTTGTTGAAAAGTATGGTATGTTGAAAAAAGGGGTAGTTACTTTTTTTGTGTTCAGACAAACATGGTTGGCAACCATTTAAACCATTTGCACTCTTATCCAATGGATCCTACAACGAAACTTTATCTCTGTTTCTTCTGCCTTTCAGGCTATTTCATGCAAGACAGAAGAAAATCGGCTTATTCTGTTTTCTTCTTTGCAACGATAGTTCTGGATCCCGATTATATCGCAACTTAGTTTTTACAAGGCGGTGTCGAAAAAAATTAAAGAGGTGAGTGAATTATCAATCGCTTCGTTCAATGTTCTCCTTTGTGCTTTTTGATGAAATGTGACTTGTTTCCTTAAAAAATTGTGTCATTGATTTGCACGTCAAAACAAATCTTAAGTGAATAAAAATCAGTCTGAAATCATATCCATGTAAAAGAACATATAAAATGGAACGACCTCTGCATAGGACTTGAGTAAAATATTGAGTTTTGGTAAAAAAACAAAAAAATCCTCGGACGGTTAAACTTTCAATCCTTTTTTGCAAATGACTCTGAAGTCTTTTCAAAAAAAATTCCTCTTTCTGTGACGTCGACGTGCCCGGCCGTTTCAAAAATGTTCTGATCAGCCGTTAGCGAAGTCGCGCGGAGGTTAGCACGTTTACCAATCAGTCGCACTTCGCATGGTTTGCGACGATACACATAACCGCGATTCACAATTTGAGCAAAATTTAAAACTCAACAGAAAGAACAGAGCATTCTGTTACTGTCGTTACTAGTTTTCTCATAAACAACAAATTCATGACGTATATGGATCTCAACTTTCAAAAACAGCTCTTACGACAACGTGGACTGTTGGCAGCTAGGCTATTGGCAGCTCGACATGGTGAGCTTAACTACACAGCCCGTCCAGTGGTGTAGGGGCCGTTTGTTAGTACTAAACTAAACTAACCGTTTTGGTATTGATAATGAAGGGAAGTAATTGGACTTGCACATACCCTGACACAATCTTTAACTCCTAAAACAAGTTTCGCGGGAACTCAGTTTTGAGGCGTAAGATGTCTCGCTTAAGTAATTATTATAATGTATAATTATATTATTGGTATTGATTTTAAAAAGCTTGTCCTAATTTTCCTTACAAATGATACGCATTTGCCTTTATCATGATTTGTGGAAGGAAGAAACAGGAGACCAAGTCAGAGTGGCGAGAGAATGGGCAAGCCATCATCGCACCATTTCAGCAATTCAGTGTTTATAACGAGATGTTTTGATGTTTTTATACGCCGGCTAGCGGACGTAATTATGGTATCACGCTCGGTGTCCGTTCTGTCCGTCCGTCCTGCCCCGTCGTCCGTCCGTCTGTCTGTCGCAGTCCGTTAAGTTTCCATTGTTAATACAGCCATAACTTCAGTTTATACTTAACTAGCCTCAATAATTTGTGTGTATAATACTACATATGATCCCCGAGAAGTCATATTGATTTTGAGGTCGAAAAGTCAAAGTCAATGGTCACAGTGACACGTTTTCCATCTACCCTTGTGAAGTACTTGTAACTCGATAACTTCAGTTTAGCTTAAGCCCAGGCTCATGATAATTGGTGTGTATGATACTGAGCATGGATTCCCGCAGGAAATGCGCTATTGATTTGAGGTCGAAAGGTCAAGTCAAAGTCACAGTGAAACATTGTTTTAATCTTAACCCTTGTGAATCCTACTGTAAACGCTATAAACTTCAGTTTAACTTAACCTAAGGCTGCATTTAATTTGGTGTGTATGAATACCAGCATGGATCCCAAGAAAGCTTATTATTTTTGAGGTCAAAAGGTCAAAGGTTCAAGGTCACAGTGAACATGTTTTCATTTCCGCGTTACAGGCGGGCGTATTATGTGCTGCGCCCCAGCGACACTCTTGGTTTAATGAAGTGTTATGTATGTTTTTCACAATTTTAATGTTGAATATTTAGATGCAAGATTGGTAATTTCCAAATAATAATTATCGTGTTTGAGTTTCATTAAGATTTTTGGCCGAGTTATTTCAAAGGTCGCGCCTTCCAAACAACATTCAGGCAATTGCAAAAAACAGCGGAAACAATTTTCTCGATCACAGTTGAATCACTCATCTACCAAATACTATTACGAAACGCAAGAAAGAACTACGATTATTCTTCATCAAACTGTATGTGTGAACACCATTACTACAAAACATATCCAGAGAAATATGTATTGGAACTTATGACCACTGCTCAAGATCAAATACACTCGAAGTGCTCCTCTTGTACCGAATAAGAAATTTACCATTGACAAAAACGGTTATTTTTTTTTTGCAACTTTCACTTTTGCACGATTTTTATCATGCAGCGCCACCAACGCTCAACCTGTCACGTTCCAGATTATGTGCGGCCAATGTTTCCGGTGAGTATCTTGTTATCAAGGCTGCCACTTTTTTCGCAAGGGGAAATCCCCTACGTAGGGATTTGGGCCAAGCGTATGTTTAGGGGATACCATACGGGAAAATGAACGCTTCCGTAGGGAAACGTAGGTTTTTTTTTAATGATTTGTAGGGATGATAGTGGGGTTTTGACAAGTTTCAGAAACTATTCTTAGAAATTCTTAATAGAATTTCCGCTAATATTGTCCATTTGTCCATCTCCGGCAAAGAAAATTCGTGATCAAAATATTTGCATTATGAAGGTTATGTTGTAGGGAAAACACACCTTGCGTAAAGGAAAAAGTTAAGTTTTCTAAAGGGAAAACTGGGTACGTAGGGGAAAAGTGGAATAATTAGTCGTAGGGGGATATGGTGTGCGTAGGTGGAATATACGCATGCCGGCGTAGGGGGAATCAAAAATTTTAGTGGCAGCCACTGCTTGTTTATTACTCATAATATTCTCATTCTAGATTCGGCCTCCTGTCATAATTGAGCCCCTATAGCAGGAGGCGTTACCCCCTTGCAATATTTCCCTGTGATCTGTCCAGAATATAATCGTTGAAATATTTGAGCCATGTCTTTGCAGAGGAAATCAGTATATGGGCAATAACATACTAATAATAATCGTAGCGAGGAGACTAAAAAGCAGAAACCTACGCAATCAACCGGGTAGAATATGTATTTAATCATTATAGAAGGAAAGCATACTTGCCTTTTGTATATTAAAGTAATAGGCTAACATTGTGGAGGCTTCAAGTTAAAAAAAAAGTAGTCAAACTTTGATATCTGAGCAAACATAGTAGCATTCAAATGGACAAATAAACACACTAGAATACAAACTTTGGATAAAGTTATGCTGCACTGGCTAGATTATCAGGAAAACAATTGGGCAGTCGGTGGATGATAAAATAGCCTAGAATCTGCAATCACAGTTAAGTCTAATGGCCAAAAAATGGGCAGTGTGATCCGGTCAACCGAGTGGCTTGTAGATGTCACTTTTTCAAAAAAAGCACTAAATAAATCATTTTCAGGGCTTCATTCATATACCTATCAAAGACACTGTAGGCATAGGGCGTAGACGAGAATTATGTACATGTAGCTCATCAATTTTTTAAACTGTGGTCATTCTAGCCTGGTGGCTTTAACAATATAGAAGGAAGACGCCACTTACCTTTGTCACAGTAATAGCCACTCTAATTTGTAGAAATTAGGCTTTAAAGGCAGGGGATCCTTTTGCGTGCCTAAAAAATTAATATTGGTGTAAATACAATGGCATTAAAAAAAGAAAATGAAGCCATCTGGGAAACCATTAGCTAAATAGGAGCTAGAAACTCAGTTTTAGTGAATTATAGTGACCGTTAGTTTCTCTGATATTGCCATTTTTTTCTCAGCGGAGAAAAAAATTCCTACCATAGAACCTACACTAAACAGCTATTGTTTTTTCTCTCGCATTTTTCAAATTTAGGCAACTACCTCGCCCCAAATTTCACAGACATACCTTTCATCAACTAGCCCTAAGGGCATTACCTATCTTTCCTGGTCTGCGGGATGTTTGCAAAAATGAGATCCACTGCTTGTAAACAAATCTGTTCAAACATTAACAGTCAACTCGACTACGCCTTTTATGACGTCATTGGCGAATTATTATTCTAATGTTGTGTACCTACACGCTGCATGACAGCAAAAAAGTAATCTCATTGAAGAGAATTGTTATCATCTTAAAACCAATGATCGTCAGTCTATGTCAGTAGTTGATCTACGAACAGTGAAAGTTGATGAGAATGTGATAAAAAACAAAATTAGTTCGAAGAAATGCTGCTAATTTTGGGGTAACGTGGAAGTGTTTGCCACTTAAAATTTATTGTGACGATTGTGTGACTAAATAATTTCATTCTAAAAAACATTAAAATGCCAAGTTAACATTTAAACGGGTGACAACAGTTTCTTAAATGTTGTATTTATAACCTTAAACCATTGAATTTTAAAGCAAGCAAATAATTTAATCGTCAGCTTGAAAAGAGGGGTGTAAAAAGGAAAAAGCCTTGTCATATGACCACGTAGCCCTTTGAAATATTGCAATAATATATTCAGTTTTAAAAATGATTGACATTAATAGGCGAAAAAAGCATACCTATATTGATAAATGGCTAATTTCACGCTATATAAATTAATATATAAATTAATATTATATATAAGATTGTTGTCATTCATTTGCACGTCTCCAAAAAAACAACCTAAAATGGATGAAATCAGCTGAAATCATATCGCAATGTGAAGATTTAATAGAATAAACAGCTCTCATAGAGAACTTGGGGTAAAATATTGAGTTTTGGTGAAAATCTGGAGCAGTTAAACTTCATCCTTTTTCAAGTTACTCAAGAAACGATTTCAGAAAAATCCGCATGACCGTCAAACGTGCACTGGTGCCGTTCAAAAAATGCGTCCGATCAAGTCCGTTAGCCAAAGGTCGTGCGGAGGTTCAGCGTTTAACCAATGCATGCGGCCCGCTGGTTCTTGCAACGAATACACATAACCGAACCGCGATCGCATAGTTTGAGCAAAATTGAAACTCACGAAACGAACAAACATTCTGTAACATGGCGTTATTAGTTTTTCTCATAAAACAACAAATTCATGACGTATGGATCTCAAATTTTCAACACACACACAGCTCGTTCCATTTGTAAGTACTGAAACTACCGTTTGGTATTGATAATGAAGGAAGTAAAAGACTTTGCACATTATCCTAACACAATCTTTAAATGGTAAATAAGATAAAGTCTCTATTACTGAGCGAATTAATGCCAATTGTTTGTGGCACCGAAGTAATGTGGCAGGTAATGAACAAACGGAAGTGACTTAACTGCTAAGGTAACCGCATTTAAGTACTAGATAAAACCTTACCTAACAAGATGACGCAATATGAACCGCATGAACGGCCAAGTTATGAGAACACCGACCATCCCACCGGAAGGTCGGGGTTCGAGCCCCAAAGACTTCTTAAAAATGGTACCTCTTCTGTTCCTACCAAGGCCGCTCGGCATTCTAAGAAGCAGAGGAAGGACTAATAATAAACGGGCCCGCTGGCCAGAGCAGTCTATTTTGACTTGAAGTGGGCTACCCATGGGTTAATATTATGATGATGTATGAGATGATGATGATGATAGATGATGAGATGATGATTTTATTATTATTATTATAGTAGTAGTAGCAAGTAGTCAGTAGTTGTTGTTATAGTAGTAGAAGGTAGTAGTAGTAAGTAGTAGTAGTAGTAGTAGTAGTAGTAGTAAGTAGTAGTAGCAGTAAGTAGTAGTAGTAGTAGCAGCAGTGGTAAGTAGTTTGTAGTAGTAGTAGTAGTAGTAGTAAGTAGTAGTAATGTAGTTTGTTGTTGTTATAGTAGTAGTGAGTAGTAGTAGTAGTAGTAGTAGTAGTAGTAGTATAGTAGTAGTAGTAAGTAATAAGTAGTAGTCGTAGTAGTATCATTATTATACATATCATAAAAATAAATTAATAAAAAGCCGTTATCATTTTCATAAACAATCATTGATATATGATTAGATTAAATAATGGAATCCACACTGCGTTAAAACTGTGCGACTCAAAGCATGCTTTAATTACAGTCATACTGAACTGATGCCAATCTAGAACCCCACATTATTTTTTTTTCCCAGCACAGGAAAAATGCAAATCAGAACAACTAACGAAGTAGCCTACCTGCTTTTTTTACGTGAATTAAAGACTTAGAGGATGTTAAATCGCGTCACAGCAATTGTGTAAATAGGTAAATGGTATTGGCGGGCTAAATTGGTTCTTTCCTCCTTCGCTAACGAAACTCTTCCCGATTCTTGTCCAAAATGAACAGAAGTCTGGAAGCATCACGAAATACATACTAAATCTCCCTGTCGAGACATTATACATAATATATACAGTATACGACATGAAGCCAAACTATGTTCCAAATAATCGTACAACAGAGGTTGTTGGCGCAATCTCACTCACTTAATGTGTTGTGTTTTATGTGGGTGTAGTGTGTGTGTGATTTTTTGTGTTTGTGGCTTGTGTGTGTTATGCTTGTGTGTGTGTGTATGTGTCTATCTGGCGTGTGTGTGTCTTTGGTCCTGGTTTTGAGGACTTGTCGTTGACTGACGTGTGGGTGTTGCCCAATTAAAAGGATGCATACGAAATCGAGTTTTTAACTACCCAGCATCGTTTGCAAAATCGCAGCAAATACAGGCTTAGTACAGAGAATGCGGTGTTTATTATCTCAAGATTTTGTATAACATTATGATGTTTTCTATGTGTTCAAATTGGTATGATTTTGTACTTTGGTTTCTTTGTTAATTTCGGGTGCATGCGGCCAAATAGGCATTTTTTTTTCAAACAGGCCGACACAATAATATCAACACATTAGCAAGTATTACTTGCACAAATCCTTATACAAGAACATAGACCCTACACATTTAAATATTTATATCAAAAATATACATTTCATACCTCTACCGTAAATATTATAAAAACGATCAATACATGTTATAATACCTTATTCCTTTTGAAGAAAATATTAAGTGAGTGAGATTGCGCAACAACCTCTGTTGTACGATTATTTGGAACATAGTTTGGCTCATGTCGTATATATATTATGTATAATGTTCGACAGGAGATTTAGTATGTATTTCGTGATGTTCCAGACTTCTGTCATTTCTGGACAAGAATCGGAAGAAGTTGTTAGCGAAGAGGAAAGAACCAATTTAGCCCCGCAATACCATTTACCTATTACACCAATGCTGACGCGATTTAACATCCTCTTAAGTCTTTCATTCACGTAAAAAAAAAAACAGGTAGACTACTTGTTAGTTGTCGATTTGATTTTTCCTGTGTGGGAAAAAAATAATGTGGGGTTCTAAATTGGCATCAGTCAGTATGACTGTAATTAAGACAATGCTTTGAGTCGCACAGTTTTTAACGCAGTGTGGATTTCATTATTTAATTCTAATCATATATCAATGATTGTTTTGAAAATTGATAATGTTTTTTATTAAATTATTTTTTTATGATATGTATAATAATGATACTACTACTACTACTACTACTACTACTACTACTACTACTACTACTACTACTACTACTACTACTACTACTACTATTAATAATAATAATAATAATAATAATAATAATAATAAAATCATCATCATCATCATCATCATCATCATCATCATCATCATCATCATAATATTAACCCAGGGTAGCCACTTCAGTCAAATAGACTGCTCTGCCAGCGGGCCCGTTATTATTAGCCTTCTCTGTTCTAGAATGCCGAGCGCCTGGCTAGAGAACAGAAGGTACCATCTTTAAGAGTCTTTGGGCTCGAACCCACGACCTTCCGGTGGGGTGGGTGTTCTCATAACTTGGCCGTCATGCCGGTTCATATTGGTCATCTGTGTAGGTAGGTTTTTATCTACTCAAATGCGGTTATACCTTTAGTCACTTCCATATTCATCCTGCACATACTTCGTGCCACAACATCGGCATTATTTCGCTCAGTAATAGAGACTTTATCTTATTTACCCATTAAAGATTGTGTCAGGGATGTGCAAGTTCATTACTTCCCTTCATTATCAATACCAAACGGTAGTTTCAGTACTTACAAATGGAACGAGCTGTGTGTGTGTTGAAAATTTGAGAATTTCCATACGTCATGAATTTGTTGTTTTATGAGAAAAACTAATAACCCATGTTACCAGAAGTGTTCTTTCCGTGAGTTTCAATTTGCTCAAACATGCGATGCGGTTCGTTATGTGTATTCGTTGCAAGAACCAGCGGGCCGCATGCATTGGTTAAACGGCTAACCTCCGCACGACCTTTGGCTAACGGCTGATCGGACAATTTTGGAACGGCACGTGCACGTTTGACGTCGCGGATTTTCTGAAATCGCTTCTGAGTAACTTGAAAAAGGATGAAGTTTAACTGTCCAGATTTTCACCAAAACTCAATATTTTACCCCAAGTCTCTATGAGAGCTGTTTATTTCTATTAATCTTCACATTGGATATGATTTCAGCTGATTTCATCCATTTAGGTGTTTTTTGACGTGCAAATGAATGACACAATCTTATATATATATTAATTTATATATTAATTTATTTAGCGTGAAATTAGCCATTTATCACATATAGGTATGTTTTTTCGCCTATTAATTCAATTCATTTTTAAAACTGAAATATTATTTCAATATTTCAAAGGGCCGTGGTATGACAAGGCTTTCTTCACTTTTTACCCCACCTCTTTTCAGCTGGATTAATTATTTCTGCTTTAAAATTCATGGTTTAAGGTTATAAATACAACATTTAGAAACTGTTGTCACCCCGTTTAAATGTTAACTTGGCATTTTATTTTTTTAGAATGAATTATTAGTCACACATCGTCACAATAAATTTAGTGGCAAACACTTCCACGTTACCTCCAAAATTAGCAGCATTTCTTCGAACTAATTTTGTTTTTTATCAATTCCATCAAACTTTCACTGTTCGTAGATCAACTACTGACATGACTGACGATCATGGTTAAGATGATAACAATCTCTTCAATGAGATTACTTTTTGCTTCATGCAGTGTAGGTACACAACATAGAATAATAATTCGCAATGACGTCATAAAAGGCGTAGTCGATGACTGTTAATGTTGAACAGATTTGTTTAAAGGCAGTGGATCTCATTTGCAAACATCCCGCAGACCAGGAAAAGATAGTACATGCCCTTAGGCTATTGATGAAAGGCATGTCTGTGAAATTTGGGGGCGAGTAGTTGCCTAGAATTTGAAAAATGCGAAAGAAAAACAATAGCTGTTTAGTGTAGGTTCTATGGTAGGAATTTTTTTCTCGCGAGAAAAAAAAAATGCAAATCAGAGACTAACGGTCACTATAATTTCACTAAAACTGAGTTTCTAGCTCCTATTTAGCTAATGGTTCCCAGATGGTATTTTCTTTTTTAATGCCATTGTATTTACACAATATTAATTTTTAGGCACGCAAAAGAGATCCCCTGCCTTTAAAGCCTAATTTCTACAAATAGAGTGGTATTACTGTGACAAAAGGTAAGTGGCGTCTTTCCTTCTATATTGTTAAAGCCACAGGCTAGAAATGACCACAGTTAAAAAAATTGTGAGCTACATGTACATAATTCTCCGTCACGCCCATGCTCTAAGTGTCTTTGATAAGGTATAGAATGAAGCCCTGAAAATGATTATTTAGTGCTTTGAAAAAGTGACAATCTACAAGCACCTCGGTTGACCGGATTCACCTGCCCATTTTTGGCCATAGACTTAACTGTGTGCAGATCTAGGCTATTTTATCATCCACCGGACTGCAAATTGTTTATCATGATAATCTTGCCAGTGGCAGCATAACTTTCCAAACGTTTGTATTCTAGTGTGTTTATTTGTCCATTTGAATGCTACTATGTTGCTCAGATATCAAAGTTTGACTACTTTTTTTTAACTTGAAGCTCCACAATGTTAGCCTATTACTTTAATATAACAAAAGGCAAGTAGTGCCTTTCCTTCTATAATGTTAAATTACATATCTACCCGTTGACTTGGTAGGTTTGTGCTTTTTAGTTCCTCGCTACGGAATTATTATTAGTATAATTATTGCCATATACTGATCCTCTGCAAAGACATGCTCAAATATTTCAACGATTATATTCTGACAGATCACAGGAAATATTGCAAGGGGGTAACGCCTCCTGCTATAGGGGCTCAATATGACAGGAGGGAAATTAGAATGAGAATATTATGAGTAATAACAAGCAGGGCTGCCACTCAAAATTTTGATTTCCCCCTACGCCGCATGCGTATATTCCCCTACGCACACCATTTTCCCCCTACGACTAATTATCCCACTTTTCCCCTACGTACCCATGTTTTCCCTTAGAAAATTAACTTTTCCCTTACGAAGGTGTGTTTTCCCCTACAAAATAACCTTAGTAAATGCCAAATATTGATCACGATTTCTTTGCCGGAGATGGACAAAATGGACAAATATAGCGGAAATCTATTAAGAATTTCAAGAATAGTTCTGAAAATTGTCAAAACCCACTACATCCCCTACAAATCATTAAAAAAAACCTACGTTTCCCCTACGGAAGGTCATTTTCCCCGTAGGTATCCCCTACAACATACGCTTGGCCAAAATCCCCTACGGTAGGGGATTTCCCCTGCGAGTGGCAGCCTTGATAACAAGATACTCACCGGAAACATTGCGCACATAATCTGGAACGTGACAGGTGAGCGTTGGTGGCGCTGCAGAATAAAAATCGTGCAAAAGTGAAAAGTTGCAAAAAAAAATAACCGTTTTTGTCAATGGTAAATTTCTTATTCGGTACAGAGGATGCACGGAGTGTATTGATCTTGAGGTGGTCATAAGTTCCAATACATATTCTCTGGATATGTTTTGAGTAATGGTGTTCACCACATACAGTGATGAAGAATAATCGTAGTCTTTCTTGCTTTCGTAATAGATTTGTAGAGAGTGATTCAAACTGTGATCGAGAAAATTGTTTCCGCTGTATTTTTGAATGCCTGAATGTTTGTTGGAGGCGACCTTGAAAAACTCGCCAAAATCTTAATGAAACTCAAACACGATAATTATTTTGAAATTACCAACTTGCATCTAAAATATTCAACATAAAATGTGAAAACAATACATAACACTTCATTAAACCAAGAGGGTCGCTGGGCGAGCACATAATACGCCCGCCTGTAACGCGGAAATGAAAACATTGTCAATGTGACCTTGAGCCTTGACCTTTTGACCTCAAATAATAAGCTTTTCTGGGATCCATGCTGGTATGCATACACACAAATTAAAATGAGCCTAGGTTAAGTTAAACTGAAGTTATAGCGTTTACAAGGACTTCACAAGGGTAAGATTAAAACATGTCACTGTGACTTTGACCTTTGACCTTTCGACCTCAAAATCAATAGGCTTCCTGGGATCCATGCTAGTATCATACACACCAAATTATATGAGCCTGGGTTAAGCTAAACTGAAGTTATCGAGTTTACAAGTACTTCACAAGGGTAAGATGAAAACGTGTCACTGTGACCTTGACCTTTGACTTTTCGACCTCAAAATCAATAGACTTCCTGGGATCTATGCTAGTATTATACACACCAAATTATATGAGGCTAGGTTAAGTTAAACTGAAGTTATGGCGTTTACAAGGAAAACTTAACGGACGGACAGACAGACGGACGGACGGACGGGCAGACGGACGGACAGACGGACACCGAGCGTGATACCATAATACGTCCCGTAGCCGGCGTATAAAAACATCAAAACATCTCGTAATAAACACTGAATTGCTGAAGTGGTGACGATGATGTTGCATTTTGCAACTTGACTTGGTCTCCTTATTCTTACACATTCCACAAATCCATGATAAAGGCAAATGACGTATCATTGTAAGGAAAATTAGACAAGCTTTTAAATCATACCAATATATAATATACTATAATAATTACTAAGAGACATCTACGCTCAAAACTGAGTTCCGGAACTTGTTTTAAGGAGTTTAAAGATTGTGTCAGGGATGTGCAAGTCCATTACTTCCCTTCATTATCAATACCAAACGGTAGTTTAGTACTAACAAACGGTGTGTTGAAAGTTTGAGATCCATACGTCATGAATTTGTTGTTTTATGAGAAAAACTAGTAACGACAAGTAACCAGAATGTTGTTCTTTCTGTGAGTTTAAATTTTGCTCAAATTGTGAATCGCGGTTATGTGTATCGTCGCAAGACCAGCGAAGTGCACTGATTGGTAAACGGCTAACCTCCGCGCGACCTTCGGCTAACGGCTGATCAGACAATTTTGAAACGGCCCGTGCACGTCGACGTCACAGATTTTTTTTGAAAAGACTTCAGAGTCATTTGAAAAAGGATGAAGTTTAACCGTCCGGATTTTTTTTTTACCAAAACTCAATATTTTACTCCAAGTCCCTATGAGAGGTGTTTATTTATATTAATCTTCACATGGATATGATTTCAGCTGATTTTATTCATTAAGATTTGTTTGACGTGCAAATCAATGACACAATTTTTAAAGGAAACAAGTCAACATCATCAAAAGCACAAAGGAGAACATGAACAGCATTGATAATTCACTCACCTCGTTTAATTTTTTCGACACTCGCCTGGTAAAAACTAAGTTGCGATAATAAACTACGGATGCCAGAACTATCGTTGAAAGAGAAAACAGATAAGCCCGATTTTCTTCTGTTTGCATGAAAGCCTGAAAGAGAAAGAAACAGAGATAAAGTTCGTTGTAGGTCCATGGATAAAGAGTGCAAATGGTTTAATGGTTGCCATTTACATGTTGTCTGAACACAAAAAAAGTAACTACCCCTTTTTTCAACATACCATAACTTTTCAACAAAACAAGTTTGTGCAAAATAATTTGACAAGAGAGTTTCTACACTCATTGACTAACTTCTGTGTGAAAATATGATTGATCCGTCAGGTCATGCATGAGTGAGCATGCATTAAAGGTGAAAATGCCACTTTCCAGAAGTCACAGGAGTCATCTCTTACGCCAAAATAATGGTAAATAATGACATATTTTGCTTTATTTATAAAGTGTGCGCACTCAACCATGACATGGTTATAACCTCTTATGTTCGTACAACTTGTAAAGATACAATTTGCTGAAAAATATCGGATTTAAGTTTTTGCAATTAACTTAATGGATTTTACAATTTCAAAATTGAGAAAGATGAAAATTTTTAAATTGAGCTCACCGTAGCGTAAAATATACCAAAATTGCCAAATGATGTATAAGGGGATCAAACGATAGATAATTAACATAAATAGCGATTAATCATTCACCACAAACAGAATTTGTCAAAATCCTGCATTAAAAATCCTCCAAAATGACCCTTGTGACTTTTGAAAACTGACATTTTTGCTTTTAATATGTGCTCACTCATGCATGACGTGACGGATCAACCACATTTTCACACAGAATTTAGTCAATTAGTGCAGAAACATCCTTGCCAAATTATTTTGTTCACAACCGTGCTTTTATAAAGTTACATTATTATGAAAAAGGGGTAGTTACTTTTTTTGTTGTGTTTTATTTTGTCTTGTACACACTAAGAAATGAGATGTTGCGGCATAAATTGTCGCCGCGTCACAAATTGTCGCCGGCGACAATCTGGGACGCGGCGACAATTTGTGCCGTCAGGTTTTGAACAAATCGGCACAGATTGTCGCCGGCGACAATTGGTGACGCTCTTCCTGATCCTATTTTTTTGCCTCACTGGCGACAATTTGTGCCGTGAAAAAAATCACTTAGCGGCAAGCGGATTGTCGCCACCGTCACAAATTGTCGCCACCCACTAAATATGTGTGTGTGTGTTTGTTTGTCTGTTTGTGTCTGTATGTGTGTCTGTATGTCTGTCTGTATGTGTCTGTGTGTTTGTCTTTGCATGAGTCTGTGAGTCTGTCTGTTTATACGTATGTCTGAGTGTTTGTGTGTGCGTGGCTGTGTGTTCGTCTGTGTGTTTGTCTGTGTCCCAATGTGTCTGTTTGTGTGTCTGTATGTGTCTGTGTGTGTCTATTCTATGTTTGTGCCCATTCTGTATGTGCTGTTGTTTTTGTGTCTATTGTTGTGTCTTGTCTGTGGTGTGTAGTCTTTGTGTTTGTATAGTGTTTGTGTGTTTGTCTATGTGTTGTCGTGGTATGTATGTATTGCTTAGTCAATGTCTAGTGTGTGTCTGTGTGTCTATATGTCTGTGTGTATCTGTGTATCTTGTCTGTGTGTATCTTGTTGATTTGTCTGTGTGTGAGTCTGTGGTGGTATGTTTGCCTGTTTGTGTGTTCTCTCTGAGTTTTGTGTAAGGTGTCGTGTGTGTATGTCATGTCTGTATGTGTTTGTTCGTGCTGTGTGTTACAAAGTGTCTTTGCATTGTATGCTTTCTGTCTGTACCTCTCCCTACTCAAAAGGTATTGCATATATCAATATAAACGCATACATGTTACGTTGAAGGCAGTTCTACTAAATGATGTCCTTAAACTCTGTATTTATTATTGAAAATTAATTTTGAAAAAAAAACCTCAATGAATATACTTTCTCGTTCCTGTTCTCGCAAGGCGGAGAGATTATCAAATGCATAGCAGCGCGCCAGAACACAGGGGATGATACATTATAATTTTAACACAATTTTTTGGCTCACCGTAGGGGTGGGGTGTTAATTACACTAAGCACTGTAATTCCGTTTCAGAATTACCCACATAAAACGTTTAATGGTTTGGAAAAGACTTCCAGCGATCAAAAAAAATGTCACTATGATAAACTCTAGCTGAAGGGTCTGGAGAAAGAGACCACGCGCCCTCGAAGACGAAAGTGAACCTCCGTATCTCAATAAACAGTGACAAGAGGATATAGGCTACTGCGATAAAAGAATGGCTTTTTCTCTCGCATTATTATCTCCAGGTGTACGCCATGCGAGAAAGTTTCATGACAGTAAATTGTAAGATGTTTACAATAGTAAATCTGCCTTTAGAGAAGAAAACAAGTTAGAAATGTATATCGTTGAAGAGGTTTTGTTTAAAAAGAGGCGGCGTTTCCTCCTTACCACGTCTGATTGAAATATGAGGGATCACTGTTCGTCTCAAGGGGCGTGGCTTCTTTCTGAGACCCTCGAGAGGATCAATAGTGACATTTTTTGAATCGCTGGAAGTCGTTCCAACCATTAAAAACGTTGAACAAACGGATTCGAGCTAGTGTATAATAACAGCCCCACCCCTACGGGGAACAAAGGGGGTTAAAACTTTAGTGTCCATCCCATCTGTACCGATGGGCCGCGCTTCTGCATTTTGATATCTCTCGCCTTGGAGAAGAAACTACAAAGTATATGTTCATTGATTTATTTTAAAAAAATGTAATTTTGCAATAATAAAACAGGAGTTAGGACTCATTTAGAATGACCCCTTCAACATAAAATGTATGCGTTATATTGTATGTATGAATACTTTTGAGTAGGGAGGGTATGATGTCGTGTATGGTGTCTACGTCTGTATTCTGTCGTTTTTTTGTGTGTTTGTTTGATATGTGTCTGTGTGTCTGTAATGTATGTCTGTGTTGTTTGTGGGTGCGCTGATTGTGTAGTCCATGTGTCTGTGTGTGTCTATGTGTCTGCTATGTGTTCTGTTGTCTGTTTGTGTGGCCTGTGTGGTTGGGTTGTTATTTCCTGTATGTGTCTTTGATTTGTCTTTTGTATGTTTTTGTGTTGTTGTCTTGCTGTTTGTCCATGTGTTTTTGGCGATCTGTGATAATTGTTTGTTGTGTCTGTTTGTGTGTCTGGTGTCTGGTATGATATGTTGTTTGTGTGTGAGTCATGTTGCATCTGTGTGTCCGTGGGTCTGCGATGTTGTGTCGTCTAATTGGCTGTGTGCTGTTTGTGTCTGTATGTCTCTGTGGGTATGTGTCCGAGTGTGTTTATGTATGTATCTTTGCAATACCTGTGTGTCCGTGTGTATATGTTTTTTATGTACTATTAGTGTTTGTCCGTGTGTCTGTGTGTATGAATGGTCTATATGTGTCTCTGTCATGTGTCATGCGTTTGCAGTGTTTGGCGTGTCTATGCATCTGTATGTGTCTAGTCTGTACCGTGACTTCTGTACTGTTTATGGTGACTGTGTGTTGTATGTTGTATGTTGTCTGATTGTTTATTTGATGTCTGTGTGTTTATAGTGGGTCTAAATGTGTCTGTTCGTGTGTCTCTCTGTATGTGTCTCTGTGTCCATGTTGTATGTGCGCTGGTGTATTGTGTGTGTCGAATATGTTCTGTTCGTTGGTGTCTGTCTGTATTTGGTCTGCGTCTGCATGTGTCTGTGTGTCTATGTGTGCTGTTGCGTCTGTTACTTTTGTTTTTTATATGTTATTTGTCTGTTTGGCCAGTTTCGTGCTGTGTGTCTGTTTGTATGTCTTTGTGTATTTAAGTGTTTTGCCTATGCGTTTGTCACAGTCTCTGTGTTCTTCTTTGTCTGTAAGTATATCTGTGTGTGTGTTGTGTCTGTGTGTGGTGTGTCTGTGTGCTATCTATATGTGTCTGTGCGTTTGTCTGTGTTTGAGTCTGTGTGTCCTGTATCTTATATGTGTAGTGCGTTTGTGCTGTGTAGTGTGTTTTCTGTGGTGTTTCTGTTGTGTCTGTGTCTGTGTGTCTGTCTGTGGTGTGAGTCTGGTGCTGAGGGTGTATTGTGTAGTGTCTGTGCGTTTGTCTGTGGTGAGTTGTGTGTTTGTCGTGTGTGTCTGTTTGTGTCCGTGTCTGGTGTGTTTGTCTGTGGTGAGTCTGTGTAGTGTGTGTGTGTATGTATGTTGTATGTGCGTTTGGCGTGTGTGTGAGTGTGTTTGTGTGTCTGTAATGTGTTTGCTTTGGGTCCTGTTTTTTTTTGTCTGTGTGTGAGTCTGTGTGTATCTGTAGTGCTGTCTGCTGATGTCCGGTGTGTGTCTATGTGTCTGCCTGTATGTAACATGTTTGTGGGTCTGCGTGTTTTGTGTTTTTAATTATGTGTCTAGTTTCTGTGGTGTGTGGGTAATGTGTCTCTCTTTGTGTGTATGTATATTCATCTTTATGCATACTGTGGTGGTCCATAGTGTGTATGTTTATGTCTGTGTGTATGAATGACACAGACATATACAAACCATAAGAAACATGAAGCCACACAAATAGACACACACAGAGACGCCACCAAACTCACGACACAGACAATACACACAGACACAATGCGGCAGATACAGGACACCAGAGAACACACAGACAATAGACAACAGAGAGACACATAAAACAACAGACACATACAGAGACAAGACACATAGACACCTACAACAGTAACAGCGAATTGGACAGCATACATACCATAACAGCTACACAAACACACACACACACACAAACGAACATACACTCATTAAAATAACAGACACACAATCAGCCAAACAGAACACAAATTAGACATACACAATGCACCTACACACAAACATACACATACAGGACAGACACACTCACACAAACACACAGACACTATCATGCAATACAAAACAGACACACAGGCCACTTACACACAGTAATAACGCAAGACACACAAACAAGCCAATCAAGACACATACAGACTAGACGAGATCAGACACATTTACCACCACAAAATGCAGCAAACAGATCAGATACACATGGCAGACACACAAACACACATACACATACAGACAACACAAAACGAACATACAGGCACACCATAGACACACACGCATAACACATCAACAAGACACATACTCAAATAACACAAAATAACACATACAGACAGACGAGACACATACAGAGACAAAGTATGACACACATGTAGACACATACACACTAAAGGCAGACAGCACCATACAACAAACCAGAGCTACATAGCAGACACACATACACAGAGCACACATACAGACCGGCATAGACCCATCATCCACACATACACACACAGGACACACGACAGATTACATCATGGATAACACACAAGACATACTATCACTATGACACACAGACACAAATAGACCGCAAACATACACATTACAGAGAAACCCCAAACGAGATACACACACAGACACCACTGACACCATGCAGACACATATTTAGACACACAAAACAGACACAGTAGACAGACACACAGACAGCATACAAACACGAACAGACACATACACACACCTACACATGCACACACAAAGCATACAGCACATATAGACACAGAAACAGACACATATACATACAACACACGAACACATACTGAGCATACAACCCACAACCACGAAACAATTAAATGTGGAATTGATCATGGCTGGCCGAAACCTTGTGCCCGTCAACCGCCATCCGGCCGAAATTGTCGCCGGCCGGAACAATTTGTGCCGTCAGGTTTTTCACAAATCGTCACAAATTGTGCGCCGGCGACAAATTCGTGACGCGGGCGACAATTTGTGCGCAACAGAGAGTGGCAATTCGAGTGCAGCAAATGTCCCAATATCTGTCCTGCACTCGCAAGGGTGCATGAATTTTAACACTTTGTTAGATGTGCATGCTAAGGGTTTCAAAATTTTATTGGGACAATTTGTGCACCCCAATTTCGAATGTGTACACATGTTAAGGTTTTTTTTTTTCTAATGTGAGTGTTATTCTATGAACTTGGTCGTGGTTCGTAGCTCGTAGATCCCAAAGAATACCGAATTTGGTTGAAAGCTGAGCATTAAACTACGGTACAGGAATTATACAGTAATAGCTACTTAGTATATCATAAACTGTGTGCCATGATCTAGTTTGAAAACTCGAAATCACATCAGACAGATTTCGTGTAAGGACAAGAAATAGGAAGCGACGTGTTGGATGCTCGCCAGCCCATAATGCAGTAGACAACGCTGAAGATAACGTAGAACATATCAGATGAACAGAATGAAAGTCAGACGTTCGAATGACTGCATAAACCCCGACTAGTTTCCAGAAATTATTCAACTCTTAAAGGAAGATGTAGCCAGCAATAACAGGAAAAAGTTAAGAAAGATTTCGGGTTCTTGCCAACCAATCAGATCGCACGTGCGCTGGCCTTGAGCTGACCCTTCGTGACCAATGCATTCCACCCGACGTGTGTTAGTCGCACCGTGGTAATATATGCATTTTTTTAATCGATATGCTCCTCCCCCTATCAACCTATTATCTGTTTAGGCAAGTTTTTTTTTCAAGGGAAGAAATAGGCAAAGACGCAAATTAAGAGAATTTAACCAATTTATGTGACCTTGCTTAAGGTGAGTGTCACACAGTACCCCTTATTTAAGGCTGTCTTTATCACCATGTACCATAATTCTCACAATACTCATATGTTGTCGGCCGCATCTTCCTTTAACATGCCAGGGGATTTGAACCTCTCTGGATTGATTTATGCGTATTGCATGGTGTAGATCTGCACCAGTGTGACTTCGGCACATTAATAAATCAAGGTATAAAGAAAGAAATTATTTCGTCGTATGAAAATGATAAAAAAGTACCCAGTTTACAATAATGGTTTGAATACTAGAAATAAACTGCCATGCTCAGTACGGTTTATGCATGTATTTCCTCTTTCAGCCTACAGCAAAGCGAGGCTGAAAGCCTTGTCATAAAACACGTTGTGCTACAAATGAAATTATAAATCATTATTATTATCATCATTATCATTATTATTATTATCAATTATTATTTATTATTATTATTATTATTATTATTATTTATTATTATTATTATATTATTATTATTATTATTACTACTACTACTACTACTACTACTACTACTTCACTCTACTACTTACTACTACTACTGCTACTACTGCTACTACTACTAAATAGTATTGCTTGTCACTTGTCACTGAAGCAAAACAAAAATGGCATAAGCATTTACAGCTTGTCGAAGTTGTTAGGTTTTGTGGTTATCTTTCTCTTCTTATCCTAGAAACCGCTTTGTTTTCTTTTTTGGATAATGACATTTTGGTTCAAACTTACCGACACTGTAGTAAATCATAAATCGACTGTAGATCTCTCAAAGGGACCTTTAGGTCATCAAATGATGTTGAAATTGTGTACAACTAGCTCAGCCGTCTATGTAGTTTGGCTCAAATACATGTCCTGTCTGTTTGAAAACACTTATTTATTCAAGAAATAGACATATTCAAAGCAGGTACAATGTTTTCTATTAGGATGGTGACAAATACTAGCCAGATATAATATTACAGTACAGCAAAGTGATATCCAGTAAAACATCGAAATATTAGTGCTTCAGAAACATATTTGAATAAAGATAGAAAGTGCCAAACTGATAATTGTCAATTTAAGCCTGGAGGCGAATCACGGCAGTTTGTGTCCATTGGCATTTATCACCAGTTGCCATTTAATGTGTAGAAAATTTCTAGAAGGCGCTAGATTAATCCTTGATAAACTCAGTACAATTTTCAGTGTTTATCTAGCATAGAATAAAATTTAAAGTTAAATATACGAGTACGAATCAAATATCGTGTCTTTTACTTTTATTTTGCCATTTTGTAAGTGCACATTCTCGGTCAAAAAACCCATTTTTTTTTCTAAAGTTAACAAAATGACCGTTGTCATTTTTTGGAACTAAGATCGTCTTTCAATAGAAATCATTAAAAATTTGGAAGATTTTTTTTAAGCGTTTCACTTGAAGTTACATACCCCAAATGAACCCATCCATTGATTAGTGTTCTTTTTATCAATTTTCTGAATATATATGTTTGCTTGATTTAAATATTTACTCAGTGGTCTAAATACTTACTTATCATCGCTTTTCTCCATTATCTGCATATCATAAACTCCTCAAAAACGTCACGCAACTCAACTTTAAGTAGCGATATCTTATGATTATAATAACACACTCGATATTGGTGTATCGTCAGTTAATTTTCCTCTACGATGATACATCATTTGTCAAGATTATTGATTCATGGGCAAGACATTTAAAAAAGGGGCCAAGTCAAAAGTGAAAAGCTGCAAACTGCATTAATTGTTATCGTCACCAGTTCAGTGTTCATTTGTATGGAGAGTGTGTTGTGTTTAATGATGTGATGGTTTTGAATGAATTGGAGGGTGACCTTGAAAAACTAAATGAAACTCCAACACAATGATTTTCACAATTTTCCCACTTAAATCACATGTAATATTCAAAATAAAATGTATAAAAACATATCAACGTCATTAAATACAATCCATTATCCAACACTGAACTGGTGACGATAACAATGCATTTTGAAGCTTTTCACTTTTCATTTGTCACTTCGCCCCTTATTAAATGTCTTGCACATTATATGTCTCCATTCGCAAATGAGGTATAATTGTGATTGTGGAGGAAAATAGGCAGGCTTTTCAATGATACGTATATCAAGTATTGTACTCTGATATCAGGAAAGATATAAACGCTCAAAGTTGAGTTGTGGAGCTTTTTTGAGGAGTTTATTAAACATGATTAGAAAAGAAAAAGACTAATAAAACATACGAGTTTGATACAACAACACAACCAAATTTACGATGGGGAAATTTATTTAAAAGCAAATTGGAAACTATAACAAAATACAGCAATTGTCATATGGGTATCATAATTTGCAGCTTTAGGTGTCAATAAAATGCGAATTGATGCGACGATGGACATGGCTAAATTTGTGTAGGCCAGAGCATTTGGGAGTAGATCCGGACGGAAATCAAACATAACTTATATTTATGTGTTAATGAATGTTTATTAACGGAACGGACGTGTACTATTTCATAGTGGACACACCAAAAAAGCGGGAGATAAAACATTTAAAGCTGTAAAAACGGAGTCGTCTGAGTGATAGCAGATGACACAAGCATTATGAACTTAGCGAGCGACATAACAGGAAGTACAACCTTAGCGCTATACAGTCCGTCCAATTATACCGCCAATAGACTTAGTACATGTGTAATTCATCTCTTCCTGACGGACTAGTATAACCCCTGTGTACTGAGCTTTTCAGCAATTGAGGTTATCTACACGGATATAACAAGAAACAACAGAATAACGAAGATTTGACATCAATGTAAGGCGCAATTACTTTATCCGAGGAAATTATAGTTTCACAGAGAATTGTGTTTATATTGAAAGTAAATATTTATGTTTCGACTCCTGACCCACGGATTCTTTTACACAAATCACAACTTTGCGGGAAATATTGCTACGCAAAATGCGGTAAAATACAATAAGCATGGGAATGCTCAATTGTGGTGAATTATGAGGAGTGCTTTGGGAATAAATGACCTTAAAGGCTTGGAAGACTTTTTGTAACCCTAAAAAATAACATTGTGTAAATATACTGGTATAGAGAAGAAAATATTATCTAAAACCACGTGGCAAAGTATAGGAACTAGAAACTCAGTCTTAGTCAATCTGGAATTATATTGACCATTAGGCTTTGATTTGAATTCTTTTCTCGTAGAAAAAAAAAACAAACCTCTACCAGTCCATTAGTCTACTGTAACGCCCTTACAATACATGGGTGTTAATCATGTATGATATGCGAAACTTATTCACAATCTACCAATGTGTATCACATGCATTTATGAACATGACTAATTTGATGCATAAGGCTCATTATTATTTATAGACCGATACATGATTACGACTATTGCAGTAGCCTTCATTGGGCTTCACACGAGTCTAATCATGGAGCTTCAGTGGTCTAACTGACGTTAAATTTTGGTGCAATTTTCAAATTCTAGGTAATTACTGATCTACAGATTTCCCAGACCCGTCCTTCATAAATAGCTAAAGGGCATGAGTGATGTTTTGCTGTGTTTCTGGAGCACTGCAAATGAGATATCCTGCCTTTAAAGAGAATACACAGTATTGGCTGATTACTTGCAGAACAACAACATTTTAATATCAACTGCTTTCAAACCTTCTGCGAACGGACGTTATTCTAAAAATGTCACTATAGTACAGGAGAGAGTAGTTAAAAAACAACAGAACACTTCGTTTTGGAAATATCTGCTACATAAATCCCCACTGCTGACAAAGTACTAACACAGAAATCTATATGTGGGACTATGTTTATTGTTGCCATACACACTGCAGCAACGGAGCCTACTACGTCGGGTACTCAAAATGCCAATTCCTCAACTTTTTATTGCATATGAAGTGAATTAGTCCCACATGATAATGCAAATGTAATTTACTCTCAGCTGGAAAATATAGAAATGTGAAATTTTGATGAAAGATTTTTCATCATCAACCAGTACTGTGTATTGTCTTTAAATATTATCTATGAATACTAAAACAAGACTTGTTCTGTCCTTGTTTTGTCATTTTGTCAAGAGGGACTTGTTTTGCTTGCTGTGTCCCTCTAAAACAAGAGGGACTTAGTAAATAATCGTGGACGCGTTGTTATGCATAATTATAATTAAATTTATTTAGTTTGCTTTTATTTTTCCAATATGCAAAATCAAGGGATGATACTTTGAAATAAACAAAACATATCTTCCCCCTCCTCATCATCACAAAATTATAATTATCATTATTTCCATTACTGTTAGCAGCAGGAGTATTATATTTATTATTATTATTATCATCATCATCATCATCATCATCATCATCATCATCATCATCATCATCATCATCATCATCATTATTATTATTATTATTATTATTATTATCATCATTAGTAGTAGTAATTATTATAATTATTATTATCATCATAATAATTATTATTATTATTATTATTATTACTACTACTACTACTACTACTAATTCTACTACTACTACTACTACTACTACTACTACTACTACTACTACTACTACTACTACTACTACTACTACTACTATTACTACTACTAATTCTACTACTACTACTACTACTACTACTACTTCTACTACTACTACTACTACTACTACTATTACTACTACTACTACTACTATTATCATCATTTGCAGTAGTATTACTAGACCAAATCAGCAACACGTTACCTTCACCTTCGTAATCTAGGTGTCTTAAGGTATAAAACTGATGAAAAATGACCATACAAGTTTGTGGTTTGTGGTCTAAGAGAGAAGGCTTAACTGGTGTTTTCAGTCTTTTTGTTCTCTAGCAAATTTCTAGCAAAACACGATAGTGACTGTACTTTTTAACGTTATATTCCAAAACCAGGTTTTGTGTTGGATAAACAACAATTATCACACACATACACACGAACACAAATAACACGCACGCACATACACATACACATACATACACATACATACACATACATACACATACATACACACAAACACACATACATAAATGTGTACACATACATACCCACATACACACATTCATACACACAAACGCACATACATAAATGTATACACATACATACCCATATACACACATTCATACACACACACATACAGACACGCGCACACACACAAACATAAGGAAATATTTCGGAGATGCGGGCATTTTGGCCTGTTCATTTGTTATGAGTAAAATGTAGTCAGTCTGTTTTAAGTTGAATCCTATTCATTAACGTAACAAAATCGATCATCCCTGCTTTGACTTTAAATAGTTTTCTGTAACTTATACCTTTTGATATCATGCTGCGTAAAAGTTTGTCAACGAATAATGATTACAATCTTGGAACTTCTGCCAACTTTGATCTTGGTTGGCAAAACATTCACCACTAACCACAATTTAAACATCCACGTGATTTGATATCACTCATTTCGCTTCGTCTTGTGCGAAAATCATAAAAGCATGACAAATGAAATTTTCGTTAACCAATTTTGTCAACCTGCTGTCTCAGGTGTTTATCTCTTACTTCATTAAGTGGAAGTATTTTTCACACAGAACTTTTTTAAATAGCTTATTTTACATGTGTATGAAACAAGAAACGCGACTTCGATATGATTGGATTCAACTATGTATTTGACCAATCATTTCATAAAACTTTGACCCACCTTTAATGATCGTTGACAGAGCAAACTGTAATCAAAAACTTTGCATAAAAGTTTGACAAGTTAAATTTTTAACCGAAAATGGCCCCATCTCGTTACCTGGGCTGGCTATGTGTGACGTTACGTCCACCATAAGAAGTATCGTCCCGATGGAAACGAAATAATGGCGATCCATGCCAGTAAAAGGTATGGTTTACTCCTCATGATCCGACATGCTGTCATGGCTGCCTTGGCGAGACGCAACTTGATGAAACAAAGGAAGCGACGAAACAGGTTCGACATGAAGTGCAACATGGGTATCGTTGTTCCGCATACTTTACCCCTTACTTCAGGACACTGCTCAGTGCACGAATGTTAAGTCAAGTTGCACTGGTTGTACACTGTCATACTTCTTGTGCAGTCAGAGCAACGCGCTATACACACATGCAAGTTCAGGAAGCGAGCAGACGCGAGCCAATTTATCGTTAGTCACTTTGCGTTACAAATAGTTCATGATTCATTCCTTGAGAGTTCGTTTTTTTTATTCGGCCGGCGGGAAGGGGGCAATTGGATTGGGTTAAAGTTGAAAAATAGTTATACCGCCCTCATTTGCTGATGAGAGAAGAATGTTTTGATGATTATAAATTCGAAAGCAAACATACAAAAATGTATAGTGAAGTAAAATAAAATCAAACAAACCAGAACCTTCATTTACCCTTAGGTTGATATTATGTACTTATTATTGTGAGATATCAAATGCACAATTTAAAAAAATCTGAGCTTTATGATTCCCAATGCTACCAGTCTCTGATAAAGTCTGAAATGAATCCCCGAAAATATTGCATTTCAAAACCAATTATTATGTTCTTTTAAAAACTAAAAAGGAAATGAGAGAAAAATTTCAGTTTTCCCCCAAAGGCTGCTGTGTTGCAGAATTTTCGTCAACTGACAATAATTCCTCAGCCGATTTTTATCTGTATGATATTTGCCGAGTCTCAGTATAACTGCCTGAAGTTTCGTGTTCTATGGTGTTTATTTATGCATCCAAACACTGTCAGATATGTTAGGTAGCAAAGAATAGCAAAGTGTGACACTTTGTTTAAGGGATTCCACAATGTTTAAGCTTATGGTTGAAGACGTAAAAGGACACTTGTGGATACACATGCATTTTAGTGATCACCTGGTTTCTGGGATATAATAATGCACCCCACCCTTCTATTCTCTAAATTAATTAGGTAGTTGGTTAATCTAATTTTATTTTATTTTACCTGATCTTATCATTTTCTTGTTTTAATTTAGCCCAATTTTTTTATTTGATATGTTTTTAGACTGCTAGACGAGGATAATAAGGAACGCTAAAAGTGTATCAGATGATCGGCCGTAAATCGTTTGTCCATATAAATCAGAATACACAGTACTGGTTGATTACTTGCAGGAAAACAACAACATTTGTAATATCACTGCTTTCAAACCTTCTGTGAACAGATGGTATTCTAAAATGTCACTATCGTGCAGGATGAGAGTAGTTGAAAACAACAGACAACTTCGTTTTGGAATATCTGTTACACAAATCCCGCACTGTGACAAAATATACTAACATAGAAATCTATATGTGGGACTATGTTAATTGTTGCCATACACTGCAGCAACGGAGCCTACTCCGTTGGGTACTCAAAATGCCAATTCCTCACTTTTATTGCATATGAAGTGAATTGTCCACATTATAATGCAAAATGTAATTACTCTCAGCTGGAAATATGGAAATGTGAATTTGATGAAAGATTTCCATCAGTCAACCGATACTGTGTATTCTCCTTTAAGGGTCCAAATGCCGACTTCGGACGTATCCATACTTAAATACAGCAATCACGAAAATTCTAGCGTCTTAAAAACCTCCGTTACAGAGGCATTACGGAAGGAGACATCTACTTTACTACTAAAAAAGGGGTTGCATTTCTTTAAGTGACTTTTAACTGAATTGCTGCAATTTTGATAGTTGGATTAAAGAAAATGCTCTGGATTCATTGAAGTCACGCGAATTGGTAAGGACAATGCCACTGCTACAAGCTAAACTCATGGCCGTATTCTGAAGTCGGGTTTAAACCTCAGTCTAAATTTAGACTCGAGTTTAGTTAACCACAGTTAAACCCGAACTCCGGCTAAGTCGGGTTTACTCATTTCTGTTTCTGAAAGTCGGTTTAGTTAGACCGAGGTTTAAATTTTGCTATCGATTGTGATCGATTAGCAGCTAGATGGTATTAGTTGTTTCTTCAATTTGTTTGTAGTAAAATTTTTGAAAATATTGCCCGACTCTCATTATTTTATATAACCTGAATTGTCTTAACAATGTTAAATGAATAACAACATAGCAGAATGTACATTTGCTTTGTAAATCAAAAGAAAGTAATCCCACAACGTTTACAAAAATGTAATTGTCTTGAATTAAGAATATTTTACCAAACATGCACGCGCAATCAATATGCGCACAAATATCCGGATTCCGCGTGTGCAAATCAGCTAGAGCAGGCGCTCAGAAAATAGCAAGAAAGTTTAAAATTCCGTATAAAATAAATATCCAGACACGCGTGACTTATTAATTAAGAAGACTAGGAGAAGGAGCAAGACTCCCAATAATCTTTCTGATAGCAGGGTGAGTTGAACGTCCTTTCATATTTTGTGCCATTACATGCGCTAGCCTCGCCGCTTCGCGGTGCGGGTACGGTGCGAGTGTCAGTGTGTTGATGACTCTAGTGGACGGCTGTGGCAGTGGCATAATGGGAAAATGTTGAGATTTGTACCCAATTAACACGCAAAGATTTTATTTTAAGTACTGGTTTGTTAGATTGAGATTGTACTTTGAAACTTGATATCATTATATTTAAATAAATTTGAAGTAATTTAGTCCTATAGTAGTGCGGTTAATTGCACTTTCGCACGGGCTTTTCTCACGGTGCAGCACGACTGCTCAGCAACACGTAGCAGCGCCGACGAACAAAATCCCCGCAAAATACGGCAAGCTACGTACGTGCATGCCAACAAGTGCGACGCGCAGTGTGGAATTTGTCTGAGACGGCCTGTGTGCAATAATAGTTGCATTTAAACGTCTTAAAAGTCGCCATGTAGGCACAATTGCCATTTTATGGTGAGTTAAAACCAACTTAAACTAGGTGTACACCCAGTCTAAAATATGCATGCAGTTAAACCCGACTAGACTCGAGTCTAACTGAAACCAGAGTTCAGAACACATGTTAGGAATCGGATAGTTGAACTCACATCGGATATTTATAACTCACAGTTTAGAGCTCGGTTTAAATTAACCGCGACTTTCAGATACGGCCATGGAGTACTGAAGAGGATCGGGGAGACTGAAAATTTTGCCGTTTCATATTCTAACATTATACTGTTAGCTATGATGGCGTACCTGTTCTGAGCAACCTAATCCTTTATGTTATGTGTGAATCTGGTAAGGTAAAAAAAAAATGAACCGCTGAAAAAATGAAAAAAGATCAGTAAGTATACTTGTGAAAAGTGAAATTCAATGAGCGACCAACCCAGTTACTCCTTATACAGTTATAGATTGCCGTGTCGTAGACTTTTATGGTGATATTCATCTGTGTATATTTTGCTAATGACAGCATACATGGGTCTGGGGGTATCATGTAGGTCAGATACATGTATCAAAGTTTGACAATCTTTTGAACTGTGCTTCCACAATGTTAAATAATGGGTGATTTCAAGTTTAGTGTTGGTGTTGGTGTTAGTGTCGAAGAAACAAGATCGTCTGCTAAACCGAGCTCCAACACCGAGCTCGGTTTAAGCAGACGATACCGATTGCACTATCGATCACATAACACCGAGTGACGTCACGCGCGATTCATGGCGTTGGCAAAAAGTTACGCCGATGGCCGAAATTTTTGGACTAATGTTACAAAATGACATTAAATCAATATACTGCCAGCCGAGACACTTGTATGAATTTGAAAGGCAAGTTACTTTTCTCTATATGGAAGTTTAATATCAATTTGGCGAAATATGTTTATTTTTAAGGGGAAAAGGGTCTTTCCGCGGTTTGCATCGCACAGCGGAGCTTTCTCCATAGCCAACACACACGAGCATTTGTCAGCTCTGCCAATCACAAGACCACGACCAACACCAACACCGAACTTGAAATCACGAATATCCTAAACCCTAGGGTTTATTGTTGATGAATGGGGAAATTACACGTAAATCATTAACACCAACCGCGGCGGTGCTCGGTTCAACAGACGATATTCAACATCAGCTTCAACACCAACTTCCGGAAGTACGTCATAATAGCTGGTGTTAGTGCTGTTACAACATTAACACCAGATTTCAACACCAAACTTGAAATCACCCAATGTCTTTAAAAGAATTAAAAGTCTTTACGTGCCAGAGGAATTACAGGTCTATGGATATTGGCGTGTGTGTTATGTGCAATGTAGTGCAGATTTGGGACTTCGGTATGTTACGAGTTAATAATTAACCTAACCAATCTACACTGGTAATCCATAGGAGACAAAAGGGAATGCAATTGGGAATGTTTATCAAAATGAAGGGTACGAAGGAGAGGGCTCACGCCGAGTTTAGGAAACATAGGGAATAATTATGAGATCGGGTGACAGCGAGGTGAATAGTTATCTGTGTAGTGTGATAAGGGCACAAACCGAGAGGATGATGTTTTGAAAGTATGTGATTTGTAAAAATAAGAGGAAAAAAATCCTATTGCAGGCAAAATGTGTTATTCTAAACAGTTTTGGGGTGACGAGTACAGTATTCCGGGGATGGTGTAGACAAAGCAATGGTATTGATTGGGTAAGACAGGGATTACTGTAGGAGTCCATAATTACATGAATTCGAATGATAGGAAAATCAATTGAAAAGTCCATGGATAAGCTGTTGATTTTAAGTGGATGTGATTTGGGCCTCACCCCAGGATCAGAGGAGAGCAAAACTGGGATTTATTTTGGAATTCGGCGTGAGAGAGGGAGAGGGAGAG
>JZLH01S0435836.1:0-12717 GCA_001188425.1 Eucidaris tribuloides
TACCACGGACACAAAATTTTATCTTCATGTTACAAGTCGAGCGATCATTGAAGATACATCGAAAGTGTTATTTGCACCATATAACTGGAGCTATGATGATCTGCAGAAGGATTATCAGGAGAGCGGCCTGGATCAGACGAGGAATTCTTGGGATGATGTGGATGATTTTAACTGGTTGGCACACGACAAACGATCTCCGAATTGGGGATTGATACCGGAATCTGACAGAGTGACATGTTGGGAAG
Source organism: Eucidaris tribuloides (assembly GCA_001188425.1). Lineage (NCBI taxonomy): Eukaryota > Metazoa > Echinodermata > Echinoidea > Cidaroida > Cidaridae > Eucidaris > Eucidaris tribuloides. Next base: position 246 of record JZLH01S0435836.1, read on the forward strand.
ACTGATGTTGACTATTTATGTTACTACTAAGTCTAGTAATAAAATGAAAATTGTTCACAGTTTAGAATGTTCCCTACTTGCATACAAAAATAGTGTAAATCTGAATTTGTCACAAATTCATAAAAAGGTTAATTATTTTTGAATTCTTGAGTATAAAAATACATGTACATGTATGTTCATGTATGCTGCTGAAAATCTGTCAAGTTAACTTTTGATCTAGTATTCTTGAAATCAGTACATGCACTTCAAACAAAATTGACTCTCTTACTCAGGCATTCTGGTCCAACTACATTGTTGCAATAATGTATCAAATTGAACAGGATGGGACTTAGTTTAAACAAGAACATGTAATTTTCAACAGTCAATGGTCTTGGGTTCTCTGTATTAGAGGGGTAATTCTGTTGTGGGTTTTTTAAAGTCAACTAGTCTTAGCCAGTAGAATATTTTGCCAAGGCAACATACATGTCATTGCCAACTTATGAAGTCCTGGTGGTCACCATGTGTGGTTGCCATGGATAGATGAGGGACAGAGTAAGAAACGTGCATGTTGCAACGGAACAAAATACAATTGGAAATTTTTTGATACAAGTGAATTATATCTGTAGACAAATTTGCAAATGTTACATAATAAAATATTCATATAGTGTAAGTCTTCATATGTGCAGTATATCATATTTACAGTGACAAATGATAGTTTCCAGTACATGTATTTGTGTGTGATGTAAAACGTCAAATCAGCGAAGAAATTTACAAATGATGAGAACGTAATTTGCAGGCATGTAAGAAAGGAAACATTCCTAATCCTATTGCTATTTTTGTAATCTTTGTAAACAAAACATAATCAATTTGACAATTGATACTTCATATATTTGAATCACAGATCAATGCACTACATCTGGAATGTTGGTTCACTGTATTATACTGGTATTCATTATAGACTTTATAGTACTGATTCTACTTTTACATGTGTACATGTCATGACATGTATACCCGTATGAACTGGATCTTCTTGGCTTGGTTATCGTCTTTAAGTAATATCAAAGTACATGTATTAATAAAGAATCAATCGGTTGACTCTCGAGTCTTGACCGATGTGAACTGCATTGAATAGGAAATAGTGAAAAATATTGCTTTTTTTTGCCAGTCAGTGAAACACCATTGTAATGATACATGCAGGCCTACATGTACATGTAAATTAACTTATTTTCTTCAGCACAAGTTGGTCTAATGTGTGCAGTGTGAAGAATATAAAATATACATGTATTTGTTAAAATAACAGTCAAAACTTAATTCCCCCCTTTTATTTTGTAGAGGTACATATACAGTAGAAATTGTTTTGTGGTTGCTAAGTTGTAATGTTAACTGACAATCAAACTATCTGACTATGTACATGTATTACAAATATTGTGCGTGTGTTTCCACATGTACTATGATATGTGTAGTGTCATGCTAATTGCTGCAGTTTCAAGATATTGCTTCAAGTTGCAACAAACTTTAAAGGGCTGGCAGTGTATCCAAGAACTAACCGAATGCTGTGTTACTGAACAGACATTTTCTTAATCACACATCAATTACAGACTGCAGTGTTACTGTTAGTGGTAGTGTAGGTCAGGTCATAAACCAACAAAAGTCAGGTTGCTTGTGTTCATTATGAATAATTTTACACTTCTCAAGAAAGCATTTATGATAAGCTGTAGTCATTTCAGGTTTTGAAAATCTTTTTTTCAGATCCATTTTAATTGAACACCCCCCCCCCCAAAAAAAATATATATATATATATTTAGTACATTACCATTTTCTTGTGTGAAATGTACATGTCCTGCAGTTATTTAAAGTTCATTTTCAGACAGAGTAATAACCATATTTTGGGGGTTCTATATAGCTCTTTATAGAAAAAAAAAAACAGGACAGAGGGAATGAATGTAATTGACCCATATATTCAGTAGTAGATATTGACCCCCTGCACACCCCACCCCTTTCAGGCTATGCAGTTGAACTGTGCTGGTAGTGTGTAACATGATCATGATAATGATGAGTTTATTATTAAATGATAGTACATGTAACCAGGTACAAAAGTGTCTAGACATAGGTGTGTAGGGTTCTTTCGTTTACTTTTGGGTGAGAGTGGTTATACAATATTTTAGCCTAAGTATTTGGAGTACATGAACTGTATAGAACATTGCTCGCTCTGTCCATACAGGGCAGTTTCAAAATGATCAATGGGGAGTGTGGTTCGTACCCCTCAAGCCCCCCCCCCACCCCCACCAACACCTACAACAGGTATTTATTAATATGGTATGCAAGTTAATAACTGCAATTTTATGTAAAAGCAGTGTGATCTTGAGCATTCATTTGAAAAGAATGTTTCTACACAGCTTCTGTGTTACATGTATTTACAAACATGGGTTAAGCTGGTTCATTGAATGGAAATAATAATTCAGAATATTCACATCAGCATCCGACATCATATATCTAGTGTACATGTATATGATGTATGATTGAGTGTTCAAAACTTCAAATTTATACACATTACTTCTGTTTTCTTTTGTTTACCTGAGTTTGTGTAATTCAGATATAATTGTTGTGATGTGATTCAACCAAGCATTTTAATTAAAACAATTATTTTGAATTAATATAAAAAGTTTTTTTCCTGTGTTCTGTTGACTTCATTGTAGAAAAGTGTGTGGATATAATTTTGTGAAAAAGGATGGCTGAAAATGCAGGAGTGACAAGAAAAATGTTTCCAGCAGATTATGAAATAATTGCAGGTTGATAATTCAAATTGAGGGTGATAATTCAAATTCAAATCAAATTCATTTTTCACAATCATTAAAAAAAAAATATGTGATTCATTACAAAAGTATGGACGATTGACAATACACACAAAATAAACTTGGAACAAAATTAAAATAAAGCAAGAGATACTTATGAATGTGGAGGTTAAGAGAAGTTTTGTTTTAAAAACTTACATGTTTTAATCCCCATGAGTCAAACAACATTAAATAAATGAAATCAGCAAATCAAAGTAAATGTCAAACATTATATTACCCCCCCCCCCCGAAAAAAAAAAAATAGAAAAAAAAGAATGAATATCTCGAAGTAAATAAGAGTGTGAGAAAAGAATTACTCAGATAATTAGAAAATATTTTTTACAATAGTTATGTTATGTATTAATAGAATAAGATACGATGGGCAGATTGACGGGATATCATAGATTTGAATGTTCATGCACCATACTGTTCAGAATGTGACTGAATATACTTATTATCATGTAGGTATACTGTTGAAAACCAATGTACTTTGCCACATTAATTCAGGTTGAATAGCAATAGCTTCCCATCTTCATGTACATGTAATTCTGTACTCTCAGTTATATGTTGATTGATAAGTGTACGGTTTACCCAAACCAGTATACTGTACATGTAACTGATTAGTCTGAAGAAATAAAGATGGTTTCAAAATAATTGCACATTGCTCTGACGACGATGATGATGATACACGGGTGTATGTAGTGGGGGGGGGGGGGAGGGTCATATGACCCCCAACATTTTTAAAGGGTCCACATGTTTTCCAAAGACTTTTTTCGAGGCCCTTTTCGGAATTAAAAAGCATCGATCAGGAACATGTCAATCACATTTTGCTGGGTTTTTCATTGTAAAAAGGTTTGAAAAATTATGATCACGATCCACCCAGCAAAAATCCTGGATATTTCAATGTAAAATGTCCAAATAATTATGATCACCCCCCCCCCGGATACACCCCTGTGAAAATGATGACGGTGATGAGGATGGTGATGAGGATGATGATGAGGATGATGATGATGATGATGATGATGATGATGGTGGTGGTGGTGGTAATGGTGGTGGTGGTGGTGACGATGACGATGACAATCATCATAATAATCATAATTGTAATAGTAACAACAGTGTCAAAGGACAAAAACTATGAGGAATTCAATTTTGTAATGTAATTTCGACAGAGTACCGTTACGTAATTCCGGGTAACATGTGACCATGGTATTTGCCATCTGATCAATTATTAAACACACACGATAAAACAGGAATGGTTCGACATGTCACGACACCATGAGGAAGTACATGTATTGACCATTTTTTTTCCTTCAAATTTGAGTTATTAGTTCTATGTGATGTAATTCAACTTCTTTAACACCCTCATCATCACTAAAAGTTTAAAAAAGAATCATTAATCACCTAGTAATTAGCATAACAAAAAGGAAGCGAGATCACATTTTACATATGATATGAATAACACGTTTTGCTTAATAATTCAGAACCCAGAAGTACCTCTGTGATGGTCAATACTTCTTTTTGTCATGGGAGGGCAGCCATGTATGTTTGTAGGGATCGTTCCTACATGTACGCTGGGGCGTTTGCAAAAATTAAAATATACACAATTGTCAACGGGTATACCGGTATAACATTTCGCAAAAACATATTTATGAACCCCGTACCCCCCCCCCCCCACCACACACAGGCACACAAATGTAATGAATGGAAACGACTTATGCATCGAAGACACATTTTTGACAGTTTATTCATTATTTTATTATTGTAATATGTACAAGTTCACGAGAAAAAAACTATTTCAATTGCCATGTATTACAAAATTGTTAAGTAAATTGTATCTTCTTAATCCTTCACCCAAATACTAGTACATAAAATGACTTATGACTGTAAGATGACAGCTTTTCGAATTGCATGAATAGTGAACTCACTTTGGCAAATGCATGTACGTTAAGTTTGTAGACCCCACTTTTCTCAACAACGGACCTGTCACCCTTATTATGGAGATCGTATATCAGGCGGGATATCAGCAGAGTATATTATTATTCATTATGACAAATACTGTGAAGAAGGCACTGAGACGAGAAAAAAAAGTTAATGAAAACACTTTTTATATGTGCAGTGCCATTGACGCAAAGTTAAAAGTGGTGGCCGTGTACCGGGCTTCGCATGCCGTAAATGATTTGCTGCAAATATTTTGTTCACCGCCGACTGATATTGATCACCCAGGCTTGATGAATCGATCGATCGATTGATTGATTGATTTACTGGATTAATTTGCATTCCTTTCATGTTCATTTCAGTGCGAAAATCTTGTAAACCTATTACGAAATCTCCCAAACTCTTTTTTTATTTCATGAAACTTGTAATCGATATTTAATTTCATGTTGTAGAAAAGAAATATATCATTTTTTTTATATATTTCAATGTTTTCTGTTAAATTAATTACAATAATAACTCGACTTTTAACGTGTTTCAAACTGTCCAAATTATGAAATGAATAAATTCTATTCTATTGTAATAGTTTTACAAGATTTTTGCACTAAAATGACCATAAAAGGAATCAATCAATCAATCAATCAATAAATCAATCCCGTAATCAATCAATCAATCAATCAATCAATCAATCAATCAATCAATCAATCAATCAATCAATCAATCAATCAATCAAGCCTGGATGATCAGTTGGCGGTGAACAAAATATTTGCAGCAAATCGTTTACGGTATGTGAAGTCCCGGTACATGCGCATTTATCCAAGCTACCGAATTAGTTTTCTCACCTTTAATATGATTTCAAATACGATCTCACTATTATCGAAACAGTACAGGCATGACCTTTGAAAAAAAAGTGAATATGATTTTCAGAAATGGTCAACTTAAATTTTGAATACCGAATCTCTTCAACAATGGGATTAATAACTTCATGACTTATAACAAGACCATCCAGATGAGTAAATCTTTTTTGCTCCATTGGAATTAAGAAGGGGGCTAGTCATCCACTTTAGAAAACGCTGTAATTCTGAGAGAAACGTGCAATGATTTCTTGATCGTGAGATTCACAGTTCCATAGGGTCCATCATAATTTGTTCCCGGGTTGGCCCAAAGACGATTCCCTCATTTGGGTCAGTCGTTTCCGATGATATTGCTGTATTAATATTATGCTCGCATCCTTCCCTATAAGAGTCCTCGTAAAGCAGTGCATCTGGGATGTCGCTAAATCGTACCGATGCAGACATTGCACTATTTTCATTTACGCTTGATGGATCTGTCTTGGATGCAGCAAATCCAACGGGAGCTGAAGTCATTTTCCTTCTCAGCGGAAGATGTGAAGTACACTTTGGAGCGTGGCGCTCAGATGTGGTGGTGGTGGTGGTGGTGGTGTTCGGTGGTGTTGCCGGTGGTGTTGTCGTTGGTGGTTGATCTAGTGGTGTCGTTGGTATAATAGTCATCATCGTCGTCGTATCTTTTGGAACACCGTTGTCCTCTTTCGTGCACGCATCACTCTCTTTTCGACACACCTGGTCGATTTGAACATCTCCCCTCTCTCCAGCCGAAGACCGAGTGGGCGGTCGTACAACGGATGCCGGCCACTTGGATGCCGAATCATATTCATGATAATGACTCGCGAAGTTGATGGCAAAGCCCGATGGTTCGAAGTTTTCCTCGGAGATATAACCGACTGTGCGACGAGTACCACCGGCGTTTCGAGCTCGGCTTACGACAGTACCCATCTGGAAGTTGTTTTCATTTATCAAATTAAAGCTATAAGTTTAACAATTGAATGCATTCTGAAATTCCTCTTCACGCGACACTTTTCACAAGGTTGATGCTAAAACTAGGGTTGTATTGATGGGCGGTCTCCCCTCGTCTCATATTTGTTGAATCTGTTCCAAGTTAAGAAAAGATGCGTTTCCTGTTACGATAAAAGGCCGGGGGGGGGGAAGGAATACAGGTTGAAAAAAAAACCGCTGATGGTCAGTAAGTAAAATGCTTCGAAATCGAGGATCCCATATAAATGTATTTCTGCAGTATTAACTTCAGGTCTTATCAGACTAAACATAACACAATACGTAATAATATTGTAAGCTAATAACGTTAATCATAATTATGAAACGATGAAAACCTGATCAAATCTAAAGCGCATGCATATTGTGAATGAACAACATGGCGAAATTTAAATCCCACGATATTATACCCATACTTACAAGTTTGAGCCAAAGAAAAGATCGCCTGTCAAAATCAGTGGAGAAAAGAGTAAAATGAGTTACAGAGTGCGCCTTTTTACTTGTTCAAAACGCGTGCACTGCGCATCTTCCGCGCGTGTATTTGAGGCGCGCATTAAAACCACGCACCATCCACATACCACCATTACTACTATTGTTAATGTTGTAGGAGACATTGACACCATTAACCTACATGCTTTTCCTATTTTTCAAATTGACACCTGAGCAGTTTCAACCATGACCAAGCAGGCCGTCTTCCCGTGTAGAGTTTCGGAAGAATGCCGACAACGACTCTGCACTTTCGTGGTCTTCCTTCTCTTGTTGGCCACGCTCGGAGGAGGCGCCCAGGTCGGGATCGGCCTCTACATTCGGGTACGTCTGAAGGAGAAGATCAATCTCGTTGAGGGCTACGACGAAGACCAACTCCCCATCATTCTGATGGTCATCGGGGGCGTGACCATTCTCTTTAACATCGTCGCCGTCAGGATCACCCTCGACATGGCCGACTCGTCGAGGAGGGAGAAGCTCCGTTACGTCTTTCTCGCCATCGTCATCATCCTCACAGTGGTCGACACCGCCATCTTCGTCGCCGGTTGTATGTGCTTCATCCATCGTCACTTCCTCACGAAGTCCTTCCACCACGGCCTCGTCAATGTCATGAAGAAGTACAAGGACGATCTTGCCCTGAAAGTCGAGATGGATACGCTTCAGATGGAGTACAAGTGTTGCGGCAACAACGGCTACGAGGACTGGTTCGAGATTCAGTGGGTGAACGACGAATTCCTTGATATGGAAAACGAAAACGTGAAAAGGTATCTGATTATGGGTTAATGGTTGTCTTGCTTTGTTTTTATGTTTCGCCAATTTTCGACACTTTGGTATATCAGTGGGTCGTATTTTGCCAATTTTCGGCATTTTGGTATCAATGAGTCTCATTTTTTGCCAAATTTTGGCCGATTATTTTTTCGCATAGGTATAGGATGGATGGGTTTATTTATTTTATTTATTTATTTCAAATATTTATACAGAGTAACCTGGTCTGCAAAATTAAAAATACATCGAGATAAACAAAATGTGCACAAACATCCCTTAAAAGCAGTAGCGTAGCCAGCTTTTTGCCAGTTGGGGGGGGGGGGGGGGTCAAGGCACCCGAATGTACCGACAAACTCCCGACGTACCGACATATTCATGTTGTGTAATGATGACACTTGAATGATTTTACGAATGATAGTGGAAGTAATTAATACACAGTGGGGGATCTACTTTTGGTAAGGTTTTTTTTTTGAACGAGATGGCTGATGGGAGAAAATTAAAAATGCATGTTTGCGCGCGAAGCGCGCCGAAAATTTTAGGAATACCGTATGTACGGTTTGCGCGCTAAAGCGACCGGAAATTTTAGAATTGTGTTATGTTTTGCGTGGCAAATGCGCAGTGAAAATTAAAAAATACGTATTTTTACAAGCGCGTAGAGCCGAAAATTCTAAATCATCTATATGTTTGCGCGCGAAGCTGCGCCAAAAATTTGAGAATTGTGTATGAAAATTTGTTTTGCACTGTTTTCTTAAAAACAATTTTGTAAATACGACGTTTTGGTTTTCCTGAATTCTACTACACATAAATAGACAATAACAACATTCTTAACTTGGCAGCCCAAAGCGGGGCGGGGGGGTAAACCCCATAACCTCTATCCTTGTAGATCCGCTACCGGATACAACTATAAGAATGTAATACCCAGCAAAACAAAACCGTCCGAGAAAAGTTTTCTCTGCGTTTAGAAAGGGTCCGATGCGCTTTTCGTTCCGAAAGTTAAACGTTTTTAAACGTTTTAAAAGCGTTTCTTAGGACGAGATAAGTGCTTCTATCTAATATAATGTAATGTATACGCGAGTGAGCGAACGAACGAGCGCTTCAACATCTAATTGATTTTCAAGTCATAGAAGTTTAAAGCTAGTACTTTCTACAATCGTAACAAAGCCTCTTATGTCTGCAATATTATGATATCAGCATCAGCAGTATACTCTAATTTTAATAGGAACACACAGTTATAACTCCATGCAACAAATTGTTTTTCAACATTGCTGGGAAGAACATTTTTCGAGAAGTCTTTGAGAATAGGAACGTGTGGGAAATAGAGGCATTGTGGCTTTGATTTGGCTGTGAACCGAGGAACGGGCCCGAAGGGCACAAATATTTTCATCCACTCACATGGTGGAGCTAGTGGTGCCTTCGGTAATCAGAATAGCGTTCTGTCTTTTTTTCCCAATTTTTTTCCTAAATGTAGCACGTTGCTGAAATGTTGAATCTTTCAACAGTTTATGTTGTAGGCCTGTAAACATTTTTTGTCGGTACACACATGTTCGGTCGGTTGATTTGGAACGTTGTCTGTGTAGTAACACTTGACTCAAGTTGACTGTACATAACCGCTAACGTTCCAAATGTCATCATCATAGTATTCATACAAGGCGGTTTGCCTGGTTACCGAAAAACAACCTGACCAACATGAAGAAAATCACTTATGCGAGCGAGCGCAGCGAGCGAGCTTGAAAAAAAAAATGATTTTTACACCTTGAAAAATGTAATTTCTTTTCAATATTTTGTCGGTTTATAAGATATTTCGTCGGATAAGAAATTATTTTTTTGTCGGATCCGCATGTACCGACGGAGTCCTTCGTGTACCGACAAAATTCGCGAAAAAGCATTATTGGGGGGGCTACTGGCCCGCCCTGCCCCCCCTTTGGCTACGCTAGTGCTTAAAAGTATACTACGTAAGTATAAAGTGAAAACAAAAATGCTGGTTTTCCACAGGGCTCTGTTTTATACACTGATTTAAAAAACGGCATTCTACCACAATTGAATACTCAAATAAACTAAAATGTACAGAAATTTAACGATACAATTATTAAAATGGTATTATGTGAAACAAAATAATGACGTAAAATTCATTACATTGGCATATAATAATATTGCACATAAGTAGCTTCAATTGCACTTTGCGATACATGAATTTCTCTTACTAATAAAGTGAAAAAAAAGAAACGCTTCTATGATATAAACACGTCAAACAAATTTGCATGCATTTAACAAAAAAATATGGCAACAATTTATATTGAACAATATAGAAAATTTTTTTTGGAGGGGGGGTTAAGGTGTATTGCATATTACAACAGAAACTCCTCATGTTCGTATAATATATTCGCCCAAATACATGCAAAAACATCCAAGAAAACAATAAAAACAAATATAAATCTCGTAAAAAGCCTTACCTTAAATCACTTTTGCTTTAGAGTAGCCTTAAAGGCACTGTATAACAATGTTTCCACTTAAAAAAATGTGAGGTACATGATTCCCACTGCTTGTAGTGTCTTTGATAATGTCTAAAAATGAAGCCGTGAAAAAATTGCAGTTTAAAACGATCATTAAGTGCTTTAAAAAAGTGAGAATCATTGAGAGACCATTCCAGCTTTCCCCCATACTGCTGTGATGCAGAATTTCCTATCACTTGATAGGAAAATTCATGTGCCAATTTGTATCTGCACATATTGCACTGGTGACAGCATAACTGTCCAAACTTTTGTATTCTAGGGTGTTTATTTGTCCATTCAAATACTGTCAGATATGTCAGATTGCAAAGTTCGACAATTTTTTAAATGGGTCTTCCACAGTGTTATATAGCGTCTTTAAATGTGCTGTTGTTCAATATACTACGTGTGGTTTCCGGGAGTTCATTCCAAAGTTTTTGTCCTGAATACAAAAAGTCGTCTGGTAGAAGCTGGTTTTACATTTTGGTAATCTTAAAAGTTTCTTGTTTGTACTTCTTGTTGTGCGAGTCGATATATCTTCGATGAGAGAGATTGTTTCCTAAAGAATTTGAGGTACCATTCTGTTGACACATGTATGCATCATACTTCATAAAGCATTTGAAAACAATTTTTAAGCTGGGTCGCAACAATACGGGATGAAGTGGTATGTTGCAGGGGAGCATTTTTTTTTCAATCTGGTGGCATCACACTATACCCAAAACAAACTTGAGCACCCCCCCTCTCTCTCTCTCTCTCCTCTCGAGGCATTTTGAAGCTCCGAATTTCCATGTACATGTATGTTATCACAATGATTGATTACTTTCATCCGTTTCAGTAAGATGACGAGTGGTCAGTACTTGAACGACGACACCCCGTTCTCCTGCTGTCACCCGCGGTCCGTCCGGCCCTGCATCCACCATCACATCCACGATAATGAGCTTCACTATCGATACGACTATCGGACGAGTTACACCATCTATCGGATGGGATGCAAGCAACGCTTGATGGAGTACTTCAACGCCAGACTCGGCAACATAGGCACGGGCGTCATGCTTCTGTTCACCGTACAAGTCAGTTTATTTTATTTAACCCATTGAATACATGATTGATAATTCCAAAGCAACTTAATGTAAAACGATCTAGCCCGGAGCTTTACATCGTTTGCCAATGGAAATGGGAGGGAGAGGGGGTTGAATAATAATTATATACACTGGAGATGTGTTCAGTATTAAAGAAGTACTGTGAGAATCAACCTTCCTTGAACATGACTTGTTCTTGAAGAACTTACATCGAGAAGGAGATGCCTTGATGACTCCGGCAGTGTGCCCAGCCCGTCCCCGGGACAAGAACTATCTTGAGTGAGAGTGTGTATGTGTGCACTCTGAAGTGTGTTGTATTCGGAGTTTCTGACGCGAGTGTTTGGTTTTTTTTTTTTTTTTAGTATTGATTGCCAGATTTCCGTGGTAGTTATGTCATATAAGAAAACTTTGAAATTTAATCTAAATTTGAAACAAAACAACAAGTGACGAATGAATGGGAGGGTAAACCGATTAGTGTTAACAATGAACCGACTCGAGTTAATAACTGTTATTGCAATTGTTTTGAGTGCATGCACGTACTCCACCTATTGTAAATTATCACAGTATCTCACCTTTTTCGTTTTTTTTCAGCTGTCACTGGTAACTGGTGGGTGACGGAGGAATCGTATCCTACTTAATGTTCTGTTCAACTATTCAATTCAACATAAATCTGAGTGCTATTTCCAACAGTTCAGGCCGAAATGTTGATGAGACTCGTGTTAAAATTAATTGAAATCTTGTCGAACTGACAAGAATCTGAACAAGAAAACAATGACTACTCAAAAATAGCAGGGGCGTCGGCACGTTTCAGGAAAACAAAGCATTGGAGGGGCTGAGTATAATTGTTCACACACAATGCTCTGCCCCTCCAATTTTTTGTACTCCTGAAACGTGCCGACGCCTCTGAAAAAAAGTGTGTAGTTTCGATCCCCATACTGTATCACCGACTCCATAGCGGCGAAGAAGAAGAAGAAGAAAGGTTAAAATCGAACCAACCCCTTTCAATGTCCATCCTCAAAATATTTTCACCGCATTACGAGGCATGGTAAGTTAAACGCCCCCCCCCC
>JZLH01S0435936.1:0-10573 GCA_001188425.1 Eucidaris tribuloides
CAACATGTCATCTTTAACAATATCCATGAGGTTTGATGTTGTTTTCTGACGTCTAACATGACAATACCATACATTGTGAGAGATGGATGCAGGGCTGCCACTCAAAATTTTAATTTCCCCCTACGGCACATGCGTATTTTCACCTACGGACACCACTTTTCCCCTATGCCTCAATAACCCAATTTTCCCCTGCAAACCCATGTTTTCCCTTCAAAAATCCATTTTTCCCCTACGAAGGTACATTTTTCCCTACAAAATAACTTAGAAATTGCAATAGATTGATCACGATTTCTTCGCCGGAGAAGGACAAAAAGGATGAAATTCTTTGAAAACCTTCGGGATATAAGAATATTTCTGAAAATTTGTCAAAACCCCCTACATCCCCTAAAAATCATCAAAAACCCCTACGTTTCCCCTACGGAGGGTCATTTTCCCCATAGGTATCCCCTTCAACCTACGCATGGCCAAAATCCCCTACGGTAGGGGATTTCCCCTAAGAGTGGAAGCCTTGGATGGATGAATACTTTGTCTAATGACCAAATCTACATTTGGGCCTTTACTCAATTCAAATCTGATTCATAACCCCTAAACCTTCTCCTAATCTATGACCTTATTCGAAAATACTAATCATAATCCTAAATTTCTTGATGAACATTAGAAATTGCAATGTTTATCAGTAATAAATACCACATTATTATCTCAGTAGCAACCATGAGATACCAAAGACACTTGAACACATACATTCACGTGAACGCTGGCTTACTTCAGCACAGTATTTCACTGAACTCACCTTGGCAATCAGCTGAAGGTTGTAGGGTCCGTTGACCTCCAAACTGTGGCCAATGGCTGCCGTGATGGTATAGATCTTGTCTATCGTCTCCTGGTTCAAATCCTGGGGTGGGGTCACCAGGGTCGCGTCCCCAGAGTGCACCCCGGCATTCTCCACATGCTCCGAGATGGCGATTGCTACAATCTGGCCGTCCTTAGCAACCGCATCCACGTCAATTTCCTGGAGGGGTAGAGAGGAAGAGGTTTATTACTATCATCATCACCATCATCATCATCATCATCATCATCACCGTCATCATCCTCATCGTGAATACCATCACTTCATCACCATAATCACCATTATCGTAATTATAATCACATTATCATTATTGTTACAATCAATTCACAACGAAAAATGATGAAACAAATGATACCATATTTGATTTACAAATATTTATTAATATGGTATTTCCCCTTTTTCTGCAAAAGATACAAATAACTTTTCACAATCTTTCACAATGATCGTAACAAATAAATATTAACTTACAATGCTAAGGATTTTAGTCGAATGAATCCGCGGCTCCAGTGATGCCAAGTTAGTAATCCCCTTCAGTCATTCCAAAATTTATGATCGCGGATATTGATCCGATGTTGTACGGCTGTAATAGCAGATTTTCGGGTAATCAAGTCAACAGATGATCAAGATGATTCCAATTAGTAAGAAGTCCCCAATGGTATTGAGTATGAATCCAATAGGCCAAGTGTAGCAGGAAATCGGTGCTTTGAGACATAAGCTTCACAACACAGTCCCAATTGCAGCTACGACTGATGTAGTAATTCCAAAATAATCACAGGCCTATGTCAGGTAATAAACAGGCAGGTCCACAACAAAACTTCTATTTAACTCACAGCGTTTGGGATATCGCTGCAAGGTCACAATAACTCTGTTAAATGCAGTTACTTACACATGTGATTTTGAGCCTAAGATGACAAAAACTCTGAACTCATGTCCAAAACAAACTGATATTTATCATATCAAACCTCTTTAGTCTAGAATTCTATTCATGCTTGTAAATATGAAAAAATAAAAACACAATGGCCCTGTTCTAGAATCTTACTATTATCTAGACTATTCCATTCATAAACATTGGCCTAAAAAGGTCACTGAACTCACACTAATAGGCTCGCAGGAAATGCCTCCTTTATCACACTGTCTAGGCAGTAAAAATATTTCAATGTAGATTTCACCAGCACATAAACTGCATCTAATTAAATGGCTACATGTAGCATGTAATAAGTATATAATAGATTATCCCAAATTTATAACATCATCACCATTACCACAATCATCTGCATCATCACCACAGATTTATTATGATCACAATCACCATCATTCCCATCATTCTCATCATCATCATCATCATCACCATCCCCACAATAATAATCATTATAATCATTATCAATAATCACAATCACCATAATCTAAATCACCTATCATCATCATCATAATCACCATTATCATCATCACTGCCATCATCATCATCACCATAATCAACACCATAATCACCACCACCATCATCATCACCATCATCATCATCATCACCATCTGGATTGTGGTCCCTTCTTTCTTTACCTTGGTTTGTTTTAGCCCAATTTAAAGAATTTATTACTGTCAGTGGTCAAAGATTAACAGCTCGAGATTTCAATGAACTCTGTTTCCGGAATGAACTTCAAGATGACCAAGGATAGGTACATCATGAAGTGAAAATTTTCAGTTATAATCGCAAAAATATTCAGCGTATACGGTAATGCCATTTTTTTTCAGCCCCAAATTAAATAAATTTAATTACTGTTAGGAGTCAGGGGTAAGGGTCAACAGGTCAAGAGGTCACTGACCTTTGCTTCCAGGATGAACTTAGAGATGACCACGGGATGCTCCTTGCTGACCGCAGCCGCGCTGGAGAGGAACGTCTCCAGGTCGGAATGTGTGGAAGCCACGTTCATGGCGGCACCGCTCAAGACGTAGGACGGCCGGACAAGGCAGGGGTAGCCGACACGATCACAGAACTCTTTGGCAGCCTGTTAACAGGACAAAGAAATAAACAAGTTGTTTGTTGGCATTAGAAGAAAAGCTTGTTTACAGATTTTTTTATGTTTAGAAGTATTTAATAAGTAAAGCAAAATCTGGTCAAACAGGAGATTTCCCTCAAGACTAAACTCTGATTTGGCAACACAAATGTAGTCTCTAGTCTACAGTATGGATCCGAGACATGGGGTCTAAAGATGTCACAAGCACATAAACTTGATGCCTTCGTTCGCAACAATACTTCATACCTCTATATTGGTCAGTTCTTTCCATTCTGGTTGGTTGAGTCCGATGTGATCCAACATACGTGAGAATTTGAACCGATTCTCAGCATTGTCGATAGATTCAGGTGAAGTACCTAGGATACGACACTGCAAAGAAGAAACATGGACAATTAAATAATTTCAGTTGTTTCTAAATCAATTGTGTAACAATGATAGGAATTCATTTGATATTTACTGTATTCTTACAGTATTCAATATTCAGGATGATAAGAGAAAGCTCTTTTATATCGAGATTCTGAAACTTGTATAAAAACAATGCTAATAACATATGACAATTCAAATATTTAATTAAAATTTTTTAAGTGATATCAAAAGTTTTGCTTTGCAGAGCAATACCTTTCATTTCTGAAGGTTTCATATAAAGATCTGTTTCCTTTGACCCTAAAATTAAATGTCTTTTCTCTAACATATCAGATCTAGATAATAATTCAATCAAAAACTATCAAAAAGTTGTTATACATGTATTTATTGACTTGATTCAACCTCCAAACACTGCAATCTAAATTAGTACACTCTCCCCTTAGTATTCGAGAAATTATGTGGTTTTCCATATTGCAGAAAAACATAATACTATCAATTAATATACCTCATTTCACTTCCTGATACCGACATGTAAGAAGTTTACCCAATCAAGCATGAAAAAATCAGTAAAATGATAAAAAGACTGACACTCAAAAACATTATCTCTGATTACTTTTGGGGTAGAAACTTATCAAGCACATCATCAACTGTTTTGTCTGTTGCCTGTGTAGTCCAAGGGTGATGTTACTGGGCAGCTGACTAGTATCATTACCAATATCATTATCAGCACCATCAGCACCAATACCATCATCACCACTATAATCATCATCACCATCATCAATATCATCCTCATAATCACAATCATCATCATGATCATCATAATCATCATCATAATTATCATAATCATTATCATCACTGTAATCATCATCACCATCACCACCACCAACATCACCATTATCATTACTCCTCCTCCTCCTCGTCACTCATCATCATCATCATCATCATCATCATCATCATCATCATCATCATCATCATCATCATCATCATCATCATCAACCATCTCACCTGCTGCCTGTGTAGACCCATGGCTATGTTGTTGGGCAGCTGTCCTCCCATCGACAGCACCACTCCACTCGGCTCCTCCCTCTCATAGATATCCATCACCACCTCCAACGAGATCTCGTCAAAGTAGAGACGATCACACATGTCGTAGTCCGTACTAACGGTCTCTGGGTTGTAGTTCACCATGATGGTCTTACGTCCATGCTGACAAAAAAGAAGAATAAAAAACACTTCAACATTAGCACACTATATGGATGTTTAGATTTTGACTGTGACATGTTTTTAGTTAGCACCAAAATTCATTCATATTGCCATCTTAGTGGGGATGTTTGTCACCTGTCGCCATAAAAATTACCATTAATTTGGGAATGGTAGTGTTTGTGTAAAAGTGTTAAATTTGTAAGTTTGGTTTGAAAAGTCTAAATGGATGTTTTTCTATTTTCTGAAAGTACATACATTTATTTTTATATTTTTTTTTCATAATGCTCCCCCCCCCCCCCGGACAAATTTCTTGATTATTCCGCCGCGCAAATTTTTTTCACTGTGCCGTTCGCTGGCTTTTTACTTTCAAGTCTCGCGCATCATTTGAGACCATTTTCGCAAAAATCGGACGTATCGTTACCACGCTGCGCGACTTTTCATTCATGCATGCAACTCCAAAATTGCTCAAAAACGTGATTTTTGTGTACAAAATCAATGCCAATCGTGTTTTCAGCCAAAAATCATAAATGTAAGATTACGTTCACTTTAACTGGTAGAAATGGATTAATTTTATGCTGTTTATGATCGCAAAAAAAGTCCCAGACAAAGTTCATCGAAAAAACAATAAAAAACAAAGAAATACATAAGAAATTCACAAACGATAAAATACGTAAGAAATTAATTCTAATTCGTCAATTTTGTTTGTAGGTAATTGTCAGAAATGTCAGAAACAATATTTTCACCAAGACTTAGCATTCTACAAGCTATTTTAAGTGAGTAAAATGTGAGAAACACTGACCTTCCTGAGTTCCGTAATGCAACGCACACCGCACCAGTCAAACTCCACGCTGCTGCCGATGCGGTAGACCCCCGACCCCAGCACCATCACGTGACCCCCTGGAAAGTCGAGGTCATGGGCATTTGCGTTGTAGGTCTGATAGAGGTAGTTGGTGCAAGCCGGCCACTCCGCGGCCACCGTGTCGATCTGTTTGACGTACGGCAGCAGGGCGTAGCTCTGACGAAGTTTGCGGACCGCTAGCTCAGTGCTGTATCGAAGAAACAAGACGAAATGTTTTGTCAAATTTGATTATTATATAATATGGACTGGCCTTGAGGGAGATACAACATATATTGCCCGAACTAGAATCATATCGCCGACGAGGGCAATATGATGCTAGTGAGGGCAATATATGGTGTAACCTCCCGACAGAGCCAGTCGATATTGTTATAATTATCCACATCAGACATCAAGGGCGGACAACACAAAATACTGTATTAAACTACATTTATTACTACTTTAGTTTAGTATGTCACGATCCTGCGAGTATGACGATTACTGTGCACTGCAGCGTTGCAGCCGTAGTTAACCTCATTCAGTGCGTTTTGCGACACGAGTTGATTCTTTATTGTACTGCTAAATATTCACCGCAAATTTCTGAGGTTTTAGTTGACATCTAGGCTTGAGACCATTTTCATTATGTAGAAAAAATGTCGTTCATATCTTCATCTTCCATGTTTTCAAATCGAGTTGCAATGAAGACTGACAAGATTGTTTATGGCGCACAAAGACAGTGCGTCAATTGATCGTGTATTTCTCTAAGCGTACTCACGCGGTTGCGCGCCAACATTATTGCCCGCAATTTTATACGCATTTTGCCATTGCCTTTTCTGATCGGGCAATGCGGGAAAATAAATGACCGGTTAATAATGATAAAGATCTAAGTTGGGTGATAAGGGAATAAAGCTGCCCTGTTCTGATGTGTGATATGGTTAATAATACAATAAAACCTGTATAAAGATCTCCCAAGGGAGACAACAGAGGGAGTAGGTGGTCTCTATCCCTCTCAGTGCACGTTGCCCAATGTACTTTACAAAACTGTAAATTTAATTACTCCAAAAAAAAATTTCACATTAATTTATTATGCTACTTTATGCATGAAATCAGGATTTACCTCTGTATAACTGAATTAAGCTCAAGAAATGCTAATTTTTAGTTTACACACCCTTTGTAGTATCATTAGCAAATATAATTGAAGAAAAAAATCATACTCAAAATTGATTTCTGTATTTTGTTTGTTTTTAACGTTTTTTTTTTACATTTTGTTTTTCATATCAAATATGTCGGGGACACTTTTGCCATCAGAAACAGCATAGAATTATTTAACTTGAATCTGTCAAAGTAAAAATAATTACACATTTATGAATTTTGGCTGAAAACAGAATTTGTATTGAAATTGTATACAAAAATCATGTTTTTCAGCAATTTTTTGGTCCGACGTGCAAGTACGAAATATTGCGTAACATTGTCCTAGTGTCGTATCAGTAAGGTAATTTTGCTATAGAGTCCGAAATTCAATATCCGGGCAGATTCGAACAGCTGAAAAAAAATGATTGCCTGTCATAATATTTGTATTGCTGTTGATGTTCTGACAATCCCCATTGACAAATGAAGATTTACAATCCTGTGAGTACGTATTTGCCAGACATCCTATGATTTATTTCACAAGGTGACAAAAACATTTCAAAAAGATGTACATGTATGTTCCTTCCTCTCTAAATTGATAAGACTCACCATCAGACCTTGACCCCCCCCCCAACTGACCTACTGCATTCCTCACATTCTAATCACTGGATAGAGGTCAGACTTTTTCTCCCAGTAAGCCCTAATGACCTCCCATAATACCAACTGCACTTGAGAGCTGAGTGAGACAAACTGTGAACTTTGTACACTAGGGGTGGCAAAATTTGATCTGAACCTCATTCGATTATCGTGGAAAGAACATCGTCGATAACATGATTTATCGCCAGAGTTGAAAAACAGATTTGTGATGAAGAAGATAAATCTATTTTACGCTGAACTTGCAGCCATGTAGGACTGTTATCAAAATGTAGTAAAAACAATGTTGCTTTCTGTAGACCCTCTTGTAACTAGATCAGGAGATTCATGGAGCTGATTGTTTACATTTTTGGTGGGCAGCGTGTTGATAGAGTCGTTATGATTGTTGATAGTTATACTAAATCCTCTACCGCTTTCAAAACCAGAAGTTTGATAGCTGAAGAGAATGGAGGTGTCTCTTCTGTCCCCCACCTCCCTGTCTACAGACAGTAGCACTCGTGTGCAGAGTATTCATTCATAGCTACAGATTTTTTGGTCCCTCCCACTGCAGTGCATGCATTTACTCCATTAGGTTTTCATAATCGATGGTATTTTTGGTCATATCGTGCCTCTGGCGATATTTGAAATAATCATGAGATCTTTTTTCAACATTGTGTAATTTCGATATTATCTAAACATCGGCCAGCCCTATTGTACACACACTTCTGAATAAAAGCAATGACAGATTCATAACCAGTTTTACTTTTGAAGGTCGGTGGCCAGTTGGTTAATCTTACTGATACACCTTTAGTCCTACCTCTGTATGCACTTTGAGATCTGCAGGTCGGAGAAGCCCAGCTTCTTGGCCCAAAGAAGTTGGTCCTTGGAAGGCTCCTTGACGATCTCGAGGCCGCTGACGCAGTCGATGATGTTCTTGAACTTGTGGAGGAACCAGTGGTCGATCTTGGTCAGGCTGTAGAGCTTGTCGATGCTGTACCCGGCCTTGAGGGCCGCGGCCACCACAAAGATACGCTGGTCTGTTGGTGTTTGCAGGGTCTGCAAGCAGGGAGTCAGGATGCAACTAATTAGGTGTATGACTGTTGAGTAGGGTGGGGAGTTCAGTTACCGGACACCTAATTTTTTAAAATTGTCTGGATATGTTGCCAAAAAATGTAATTTTCAAATGATTAAAATTAGTATTTCCATGAAAACCTAGATTTATGGGAGGACAAATGGATGCTGCGTCCACTGGTTATGTTTGCTTCTTTGCGCGATAGTTCCCCGACGCGTAAAGCGCCGTTCTATCGCGCGGTGTCCGAGTACTCAACCCGTCCGGAAATACAACCTCTCATGATACATAGTATTTATGTGCCCCGGGTATCGTTATTAAATTTGGTTGGGTACCCAGGAACTCAAACCTTAGCAACTTCTTGTTTACAAACTAAATCTGGGGTTAATTGTCGGGGAACAAATTCTGTATTATTACCTGAATTCATGAATCATATCACAAACCCAAACTGGCACGTACATTTAAACAGGAATGTCAGTTGAAATTTATGAAGAGGCCTGAAATTTGCCCATGATTATCATTTTGTTGACAAAAAAAACCCCTGCAATATGGCCTAAAACTTAATTGCCAGGGCCTGTTTTTCAGGCTTTTGCCCAAAAATCGGCATCCCTGATTGAAGCATTTGACCAGGCTTTTGAGCTATATAATACAACTTTTGAGACCCATAATACTGAAGTCCCTGTAAGGCATCTATCATCCAAGTTTGGTTTTACATGAGCTAATGGTTGCAAAGTTACCAACCCCAAAAGAAATGTGCAGGTAAATTTTGAAATTTGACCTCATTTGAACTTTGACCCCCAAAAAAGAATGAGGTCCCTGTGAGGCATCCACCATCTAAATTTGGTTCCTGACAGGCAAATGGTCTCAACAGTTATTCAAGTTTCATCAGCATTATAGATGGACACCGGATACTGCTACGGATCCCATAGTTTCGCTTCACCTTGGTGGCTTTACAAAAAAACAATAAATAAATAAATAAGTTAATTAATTAAACAAAAAGAAATGAATAAATGAAAATTAATTAAATGTGACCTACCTCCTCCGAAAGTTGGATCTTGTCATGGTCAAATCCTGACACAGATTCATCCACCATACGTAGGGCCTTTTGGAAGGCCTCCTCAAACTTCCTTCCAATGGCCATGACCTCCCCTACACTCTTCATGGAACTGCCAATCTGTCCAAGACACAACAACAGAATGTATGGTAAAATCATAGCAGGATTTGAATGTACCATTTATTTAGAGGGGGGGTTTGGTACAGAATACCCAGTTAACATTTCAACAAAGTTCCTGTCATACTTAAAAGGTATTTTTAATCACAACTTGCACTTGTCATAGAGAACAGTGAATGTCGCTGTTGTGGGGTTGATACCTTTCACAACATCCAGTCCCCCCCCCCCCGCTTCTCCCCCAGCTCTTATCTGAGTATTCCTTGAATGGAACCCTTTTCACTTTGAAACAACTGGTGGTTGACTGAACCCAAGGTTTTGATTAAAAAGGAAATATTCCATAAACATGTCAGGGTAACATTACTTTGTATTGTTAATAAAACATCACAGATATCAACCAGCTCAATCAAAACATCACCTATTTGGTATTTTGCTGATGTGATAAAACAGGGCTTGACACTAGCACTTGCCCGGCACACGTGAAATTTCATGTCGGGCAAGTAAAACTCAAAATGGTGAAATTTACTTGCCCAATTGGGCAAGTAAATTTCACCATTTTGGGCAAGTAAAATTTTGATCATGAAATGAGCAAAACATGTGCCAAAATCTTAGCAAAAACAATAAAAATATGTCCAGAATTTTGGGTGCAATTAACTTTCATTTACTTTGTTCATTGAACGTACTTCATTTTACTTTTATGACTTTATAAATTCATGAATCACACCTTTTGCAACCCCCAGAAGAAAACAAATGTCCAATGCTATAAAAATGCTTTATTGTTTAAAATAAGGTAGAATACTTTATAATTTTTTTTTATCATTGTTTATTCAGGCAAGCAAATCTTTCATTCGGGCAAGTAAAAATCTGAAAGTGATAATTTCACTTTCCCACAGGGCAAGTAGGAAAAAATGTTAATGTGGAGCCCTGGATAAAATATTAGCCCGATCCACTTATTAGTTCCGGTCTGATGTTGACTACTGAATTGCAATAAGGGGAAATCTTTCGCCCACCTTGTTGCTGACTTTGGTGAATTTCTTCAGGTCCCAGCGAGGTATCTTCACCACGCAGTAGTCCAGACTGGGCTCGAAGCAGGCCGTCGTGGAGTTGGTGACCGAGTTCTTCAGCTTGGGGAGGGGGATGCCCAGGGCCAGTTTGGCCGCGATGTAGGCCAGGGGATAGCCAGTGGCCTTGCTGGCCAAAGCCGAGCTACGAGACAGTCTAGCATTGACCTCGATGATGAAGAACTGGGAAGAGGTTTACAAAAATGAAAATTATAATGGACAGTAAGGGTCATGTTCAACTTATCATATTTATGTAT
>JZLH01S0435947.1:0-12994 GCA_001188425.1 Eucidaris tribuloides
GAAGATACTGCAGTATCATGCTAAAATCATGTGTAAAAGAATAAGAGAATGTATATCTTCAATGTTTTTTCAATGTGAATTTTAATTTTCAAACTAAATTTTCATTAACTAGTTTCTTTTTAGAACTTGTTAAGTATCCGTAAAGGGATATCTTTCTTGATCAAGAAATACATGAGCAACTTTCAAATATTTTGAAACAAACCAAAATTATATTTTTAATCAACTCATTTAGGTACAATTGTACATCATTTTGTATATTAAGGTATTTTTTCAGAAATTTGGTGCAAACTTGAAATTTCTGAAATAGAGAAAAGAGACCTACATGTATTCACAATGTATGTAATAGGCTACAAATTATATATTTATTATATATTTATTATATTATTGAAGATATGGAATGTCAGTATTTCTTTGTCAACATATTTTATAAAAATGTGAATATTTTGTGTCTTTGTGAAAACATGATGTTCAAGAAAAAATATTACATGGAGTGCTGCTGTGGTGCTATAATAAACTTAAAATTTTGGTTTGATATACATAATTTGACCCTCTGTTAACCTTTGACCTATTGACCTTACCTGCTACCTACAGACTGTTGAACTCATAAGATATATATATTTTATAAAGCAACTATTCATCTAATAGCTGAAATGTATTTGCCAAATTAAAGGACATATTTGGGGGAAAGTGTTGAACTTGTGTGTATATTCATTGTTCTTATACTATTTTTCCACATGATGATTGACTTGAATAGCCCAATTCCCTCAGACAGCTCATTCAGGCCCCTTCATGTACACGTATGTTTAATATTCCCACATCGTTGTAGGTGTCTGTAATATCACTATGGCTTTTATCCAGGCCTCATCTTACACTCTATACCTGGGAGATATTGAACGCTCTAATAATAGCATCACAATATTTTAACGCTCTTTCCTTTCTTTTGTCTTTCCATTTCCCTTCTCTTGACACCTCAGCGCACAATTGAGTAACAAAACACGAGTAATTCCTGAAAGTGCGTCTTGACGATCGACGACTGATGTTGAATCATGGGAGATGACCAGGAGTATCTCAAGCTGCCTATTGATGAGCAGTGTGTTCACAAGGTATGTACGTGGTGGTTTAGTCTAGGTGTCTAGTTTTGTTTTTGTTTGTTCTGGTTTTTTGTTTATTTGTTTGTTCCTGCAAGCATCTGAAGGCAGTGTGGAGAAATCTGCACACCTGAACAATCAAAATCAAATGGAGAGAGATGGAGCTACATGTATTCTGAGGCAGGTTCTTCTATGTACCCTTTCATCCCATGATGATGATGATGATGATGATGATGATGATGATGATGATGATGATGATGATGATGATGATGATGATGAGGAAAAGGAGGAGGATCATGAGGAAGAGGAGGAGAAGGAGGAATCGAGGATGGTGGTGAACTTTTCCAAGACAGTATTCCCAGAATATCAGAAACATGAACATACTGTATCTGTTGTTCACAATTTGTTGCCCTTTGCTTTGATAATTTACCTGTCCCTTTTTATTCATCATACTCAGGGGTGCTTGTTGCAGTGAAAGGTTGTTCAGATGTGTGTGATATGGGTGGGTATGAGTCTGTATGACAGTTACATACAGTAGATGGTTTGATTGCAACTGTATTTAGGAATGTCCTTGAACAGTACATGTATGTTTGCACAATGGACACTGAATTATGTTAATGCTGTGAAACTTAAATGTGAGTGGGAGGATGTGTGTAATATGTTGCATCTTGAGAATGCTACATTACCACTATATGGGGCATTTTGGGGGATGAAAAAATGCACTATGAATTTTCATGAAAAATATTAGTTTTGAGCAGATTGTTTTGGAATTGTAAGAATTATTAATTTATTATTCATAAAAGTTCTAATTCGAACTTGAAGAAATTAATCAATAATGTTGGATAATGTGTGTATACTGTATACAAAGTACTAAGTGCAGTGTACTTGTACAACATTAGTGATGTCACCGATGTGTACAAAAACCCAACAGTGATAAGCAAAACAATGATTATGGCCAAGGAGATGTGTAATCTTCAAACTGGACTGTGTGATCGCATACAAAGTATTGTGCATGTACACATTTGTGTGATGGATATACATGTGTACGTGTAGTACACAATATGTTTGTGAAAGTAATATTGAATTCCCTAGTGTGTGTATTAGTACACCTCAGTTTCAATATCACCACAAAAATGTCAAATTACAATATGTTTCATTACACATGTTGTAAGGACAACTCAGTATACTTGGGGCATGCAACTACATGTACATACTACATACATGTACAAAATTCAGACTACAAAATACCATGGTACACACACTCACACGGGATATTCTTGTAGGCCTACGGGTATCAGTTTGGAATTGTAAATTTTGGGTCAATACAATACATGTATGTTAGCACTTAGCACCAATGAAGTTGCAATTACTCTAGATAGCATTCCATTACAGTCAGTCATCATACAAGTACGAGCAGGACTTACTCAAATTCTGCCTACTCACAAATGTATTTGATATTGATAGTCATGATCCAGTGATAAAGGCAACTCCAAAAAATGATTAGTCAGTTTGATTGGTCAGTCTGTATTTTCATTGTCTAATGCATGATTGCTCAATTTATTAGTAAAGATAGATATTCAGACTTAAGAAAGTGAAACAGTATTTGGTTTATGTACATGCAGGAGGAGTGCATATTTGACATACAGACAGGACACACTTACAATATTTATTGTTCAGTGACTTTAATCAAAGTACGGTATGTAAGTTTAATTGCAAGTTTTACTTACAGTGTACTGGACAGTTTTATCTTATAAATATCTTAATAATATTCAGCTCTTCTTTTTTTTCTTCTTTATTTAAATGGAATGCAGCTAACTTTAGGTACACTATGATCACCTGGATTGCGTAGGGAATGAATCTAACTTTAACCCTTTGGGGACGACAGGCTTGTACAGAAGCCCAGAACATCTTACACCAAATAACAATTTTCTTCATCTATACAGGTCGTGATGTTTAATGGGGCAGAGCAATTTGTAGGCAATATAACCTTAATTTGAGTTTAAAGGTTAGCTTATTCTGTGGGTTTTGTTTCAGCCAGTTGTCTCTGAATGTACGATGTGCTGGGCTTCTGTACAAGCCCGTCATCCCCTAGGGGTTAAGTAGGTCATCAATTCATGTAGATTGTGAAGCCCCCCCCCCCCCAAAAAAAAGCCTCTTGCTGAAAGTACATGTTATGTATGTGATGTATGTGGTAATAATAATAATACATACAATTTTCATTGTGCTCATCATGCAATGATAATTTATGAAACTCCCACCTCTGAATCTGATCTCTCTATGATGCAATTTTGCCCTCTCAAACTACAAATTCTTAAGAAACAAAAATGATCAAGACAAAGTCATACAAGAGTCCATTTCCTTTACCCAACATTTATACATGTGCATCATCTCTACTCCCACCATTTCGTGGTGAGAATTTCCGCACTTTTCCCACGAGAACTCATCCTGTCCCACTGTGACGCAGCTCGCATTTAATTCCGTTCATCTCCCAAATTGTGGGTGACAGTAATTGGCCCCCACCGATGCCATCTCTGTGAATTTGCTTCTAATTTTGGAAATGCGACCACTCCCCAAAATACTGAAATAATAGTCAACCGGTGCGTAACGTCAACGACGTGCCAAATCAAGGTCCCCTATTAATTCACCCACCTACAGGATGCAATCAAGTCATTTCCTTTGTATTTCCCAAAGCAGACCAGTGTAGGGTTGTGGATACATTTAATAAATGATTAAAAATAAAAACTTAAAGACATTGTTTAACATTGCAGAGGTTCAATAATCAATAATAAAAAAGGGTCAAACTTTCTGTCTGAGCTGCATAATAATATTTGAACATTGGACAAATAAACACCCTAGAATACCAAACCTTGGAAAGTTGTGCTGCCACTGGCAAGAGACTTGTACATGTGGATTATAAATAAAGCATCCAGCCTACTCTTATATTAATTTATCCTGTGGAAATGGGCATGGTACTTAGTGATAGTTTTGAGTAAAAATTTTCAGCACTTTATTATTAGACCCTATCAGAATCACTTTTGTAACATGAAGGATTATTTATCTCCTGAAAATTATTTTTAACAGGAAATAATGTTTAATAATAGCTGATAATCATAAACAATGAACAGGATGAGAATGTATAATTTAAGATAATTTTTGGTATATTATTCACATCAGATTTATCATTAGCGTAAAGTAGACATATGTAGCTGTGTCATTATTCACGAACAGTTTTTACTACAAGGTAACTGACAGAAACATGTCATAACTGGTTTTATGAGCATTTGTGTAATTAAAAATGCTGCATGCAAGGCTCTGAAGCCCTGCATGTGTATGAAACTTGAAATTATTTTTTTTTTCCTTGTGAATGTGATTTGGTTTATCAGGTACACTTAACATTAAAAAAAAATGGGCATAAAAAGAAAATGGTTTCTGTAAAGTTACAAAGTATGAGAAAAAAGTTCCAATGTTTTGTGTCACTGTACCCTGTCTATGTAGGCTTACATGTTAGCCTACATGTGTTTCTGACCAAAGATCCTTAGATTCTGTTTGGGTCTGTGAAAGACTAATAAGCCAGACTGGATTTAAGAGTTGACACTAATGACTTAATCTAATTTAATGACTAGTGGCCAATGAGTTAAATGCCCTTTAATGAGGCTCATAAAGTATCCCAGTCTGGTAAGACTGATAGAGAACAGCTGTTACTCTACAAGAAAACTTGGGGAACTAGTTTGCAGACCTGTACAAATTAAAGAGAGTCTAGAGTAATGCATGTAGTTCCATGAGTAATGGTTGATGATGAAAAATCTTTCATCAAAAAATCCACATTTTCATTGGTTTTCAGGTGATATTACATTTGCATTATTATGTGGGACTGATTCATTTTAAATGTAATACATAGTTGTAGGATTGGCAGTTTAATCAGATGAAGTTTCCATCTGAGTACCCCTCATTTGCAATTTCAACAATTAACATTGTCCCACATATTGATTTCTGTGTTAGTATGTGTTAGTACTTTGTCAGCAGAGGGGATTTATGTAGAAAATTTGTCAGAAACAATGTGTTCTGTTGTTTTCAACTAGTCTCTCTTGTACGTGTATTGTAGTGACATTTTCAGAATACTATCTCTTCACAAAAGATTTTAAAAAACAGTTGGTATTAGAATTATGTTGTTGGGCATGTACCCAGTCCTCTCTTTAACCCTTGCCAGTATTGTATGCAAAACTAGAGTCTCAATGATTTGTCTTGAAGACTACATCTTGTCTTGTTTACATTAAACACCAAATGATACAAAGGATTAACTAACCATTAGTCCAAAGTCGGAACACATTTTAGTTAGCCAGTTGGGTGGCAGATTTAAATCAAATATCATCAATCTAAATCACAGTTTAAAATCAATAATTCTACAAAATATAATTGATTTAAATAAGAAAGCAAAGTACAGTGTTCATTTGACAAACATTGTTTTAAAAAAAATCAAAGATTAATTGTTTGTTTAAAACAGTGTTCAAAAACTTAAAGCTTTTAAGTGTTTTAAATGATGGATAAGGATTTGATTCTATCAAATCAACCAGTATTGCCACTTATGTTTCAATACTGATAATTCCTTCCCCCACCCCCCCCCCAAAAAAAAATAATAATGATAATAAATAATTAGAATGTAAATGAATTTTAAAAAATGAAAAATGACAAAAAAATAAATAAAAAATAAAAATAAATAAAAATAAAAATATAAAAGATTTCAAATCAACATAAATTTTAGGAATCCATTAAAAAAAACTTTAAAAAAAACTTAACTAAATTAATAAATAAATCATCATCCCTGCTAGTCAGTGGTGTTGTGGGGGTACTCACAGTATACCTCAAATACATACTAGAAATCTGACAGTTATGTCAACAAGCGAACAGCACCAGATTGAGAGCCAGACTGCCTCCCCAAGTTCTGTCCTGTTCACTGCCCCAAGGATTGGCTTGAGGATGGACCATGTTTCCTCTTCCTGACTGCTCCGCTGTGATTACATGTAGCTACATGTATCAGGTCCTTAACTGGACATGCTTGCAGTGTTTCCTGGCTGGACATTTCCTCCCAGCTCTGCAGCCCCTTCCCCTCCCCTCCCATTTCCCCTCCCCCAGCTGTGTTTGTATATGTTTACATATGTGTACTTGAAAACATAACATTACATAACAAAACAAAATTTGATGGTACAGTCTGATAATAAATACATATAATAAATAAAAACACATGTACATAAGATTACGTAGCACAAGATAATGACCAAAATAGATTATACACAAATATTGTCAAGACACAAGAGAACATATTACACAATTAAAAAAAATGCATGGCAATAAATGTTATTTAGGCAAATATGTACATGCTTACCCCCCCCCCTGAAAAAAAGAAAGCAAACAATCAGTGTTGATGTTAGTGTTAATAAAATAATCAGCTAAACCAAGCTCCAACACTGAGTTCAGTTTACATGTAAGTCACAATACTGATACCATTATTGATCCCTCAACATGGGTGCTGTCACACACGATTATGGTGTTGGCTAAAGCTAGGTTGATGCCCAACCCCCCCCCCCCAAAAAAAAAAACGATAAATCTTACGAAATTGTCACCGAATCCATATTGCCTTCCAGAAATTATATGAAATTAATCCCAGAGATGTACACAACACAGGTCCCAACAATTAGTTAATGGTTTTGGAGCAGTTTTGTCAAATTTAATGTCAGTTATTCTTATAATGAATATCATCTTTAAATGATCAGAAACTGTATTTCTTTTTTCTTTGTAATACACTCAGGTGTGGAAGGCTCGTCTGAACGGTTACACAGAAGCCGCCAAACTCTTCACACGGATATCGGAAGAAAAGAGTCCTGAATTCTCCAAATATGCAGGCCTTGTCAAGAAGTTTGTCATCGATAGCAATGCTGTTGCCCAGGAGAAGGGCCTGGATGCTGTACTAGCA
Organism: Eucidaris tribuloides; assembly: GCA_001188425.1. Lineage (NCBI taxonomy): Eukaryota > Metazoa > Echinodermata > Echinoidea > Cidaroida > Cidaridae > Eucidaris > Eucidaris tribuloides. The sequence continues at coordinate 7,057 of JZLH01S0435947.1, forward strand.
TTCCTGGATCGTGCTCATATAGCACCCAAGTAAGGACAGATTACTTGTTGATTTTGTACCCCCACCAGACACATTTTGAAGGGAGTATATAAAGAGTTTGATCACAAAACGGGTTAACTCCACTAGAGATAGTGATTTTCCGTTTCAAAAAATTGTCTTTTCCGTTTCTGAAAACCTGTATTAATTTCATTTCAACTTGACCTTAAAATGGAAATTCCGTTTTGTCATAGAAAATATACACAGCAAAAACATGAATTCCATTTTGCAAAGGTGAAATCCATGAATTTTTACATGAAAAGTAAACAACCGAAGCGGATTTTCTGTTTCGATTTATCATAAAACGGAAAATCACTGTCCCTACTCCACTTTAGTTACTCTGGAAAAAAATGCATTTCTTTGCCCGAGTTTGTACACTCGCCTATGGCAAAATAAAAGTACAACCAGAAATACATGTACTTGTACTTGCTTGTGGAATTAAGCTACAAATATCATACTGTCGATAGGTACATAGCTGGTAAATGTGTAGATGTTAATAACTCAATTTTGGTGGAAATGAAGTTAAACCGTTTTACGATCAAACTCTTCATATTCCTACATTTATAGGAAACAGCATGCGGTCAGTCTTGCAAATCTTCTGTTTGAACCAATTCCTCAGTCTTTGAGCGATGCTCATGAAATTTATCACACACATCAATTGGTCTTAGGATGAAGATGTGCAAGACTTAAAAAAAAAAAATTGTCAAAAACTGCATTGCCATATTATGCCGACTTAGGAAAAATTGCAGATCAAAGTACTTCCTCATTTTTCAAGCAATGATCCTGAAATTTGGTTGCCATGGTAATGGCATATTATTGTGATAAATCAGGGTCCTGATAGAGCTGAGTATTATCACCTTCAGGAATATTTCTAGTACAGTACACACTGTCAGTAGCTTTGCAAGAAAAACTCACTTTGAAGGTGATATTCTGGGTTCCAAGAACTCTGGTTGAGACACATGTAAGTAACATAATACATTTTGCTTTACATTCATGATTTCTTTTGTTGAATTTACTACAAATGATAAAATGGGTGTTAAATTAGTCCTCTTTATGACATGTTCTTCCCAAATTGGTTTCTCATACTCTGCTCAGGAAGGCAATGTCACGTAATAAACCACTAACAGGTTAAATTTACCGACCGTATACATGCAAAGGCTTTTACACTAATGAGAACAGTAGGTTACGCAGTGACAAACAAGGACAAATGGCATACATGTGTTAATGTCACGTACATGTTTGAAGAGCTTCTGTACTTTCACTAGCACAAGAAAAAATGAATCATATGACACATTAAAGGACAATTATTTACAGTGCCATGTCTGTGTTATTAATGTCAATCTTATATAATGAATTGAATGTTGATTGAACCAACAGGTCTGCCCTATATGTCCCCCAGTGTTCCCCATTGCTCATGGCCTCTGTGTATCTAAATTTGGGTTCCACATAGGAAACTACCAACTTTCTGGTTACTCACTAATTATCACCAATTATGCTCTTTTATTACCTGACCTACATAGCACTCACAGAAACTTTTTGATATATTCTTTTTAAAAATGTTAAATTGCCATTTGGTCTTCATGCAATTGGTGTATTTCCTGTTAGCATCTAGAAACAAACCAGGGGATTGAGGATTAGGATTAGGGGTAGGGATTACATGTAGGTCTAAGGGTAGGGTGTATGATGTGGATTTTGGATAAGTTTTGGTTGAGGGGTATAGATGTTCCAGGCATGTCACAGACAAAATGCAGAATATTAATAAGAACATGTTTGTATTGTGTAAATAAAAAGCCTACTAACACTTTGACACAGTAAAAAAAGATATGTGTTAAGAATAAAGTGATTAAATAACAACTGAAATTAATAAGGAAAATATGTGAATAAATATGATTTCAGATTTTGATGGAAACAGTTGAGAGAACATGAGATTTTGATCCAGATGTGGGAGAGAGGGCAATTGGCTTCATGATCGGGAATAAATGGTGGGTTGGATGACAAGATCATGAGCAGGTGATTGGAGTTTAAAGATGAGTTTACTGAGATAGACAAGGGTATACATGTAGATGTGTGGTATGCCCAACACCAATAAATCTCCCAATGCCGTATTTTGAAAATAATTGAGGTAATCATTTTGATTCCATAGAACTGTCGGCGAGGTCGTTGCGGGCGTGGTCACAAAATGTCTGAACTCCTCAAGAACAAAGACGAAAGAAAAGGGGATGGAGATCCTTATGGTGTACATTGAGCTGGAGAAACAGGAACAAGTTATGGTAAGAAAATTTCATGATTCATCAAAGAAATCAAACCCGGATACAGAGATGCCAACTGCTCCGTTTTTTTGGGGGGGGGGGGGGCAGTATTTAGTACTTTTTCGATGTTGCAAATACTTGTGATTTGAGCAAAATACCTCAAAATACTCTGAGCTTTATGATCACTTTGTGAACACGTTTGTTGATAAAAAGAATATTAATATTGTTTCCAAGCCAAAATTCCTTCTGTCAGCCTCAAAAGTAGTTTTTCCATACTGAGTTACAGGTAATAATTTTGAAGTTTTGCTGAACATTATCATTTCTTAGAGTAAAATATTAATATGTGAGTGCTTGATGTCTATCAAATGTTACAGGAGGAACTTCTAAAAGGCCTCACCAACAAACAGCCCAAGATCGTAGCAGCCTGCCTCGCAGTCATCGCTGCGGCCGTCAGAGATTTCGGGAACAAGATCATCGCCTTCAAACCGATCGTCAAGTCGGTACCCAAGATCCTTGAGCACAGCGACAAGAACGTCCGAGAGCAGGCCAAGCAGTTGGCCATTGAGCTGTACCGATGGATTGGTGCTGCCATCAAACCTACCTTACAGAACATCAAACCAGTACAGGTATGTTGAAAGACCCAAGCTTTCCATAATTCCTAACTTAAAATTTTTTAAGCCACCGAGGTCTACCGAGACTAAAGGATCTTTAGCAGTGTCTGTCCGCTGTCCATCCTGTAATGCTTATGGAACAGAGCTTGCAGAACATCAAACCAGTACAGGTTTTGAATTCAAAATCAATGGAAAATGACAAAAATGACACTTCTTTATTTCTTGGTATTTCCTGATTCTGATTGCTCAGACTGATAAAGCTAGGTCAGGGTGTCCACACTTTTACACAGAATTTTGACATTCGTTAATGCCAATTGATAAAATATTATTCAAAATCACAAAACATGCTACTCTTCTTCTAATTGGATTGGATTTGTTTTTTATCTGATTGGGTTTGGTGGGGCTTTTAAAGTCCAACACAGAATTTTGAAATTCATATATGAAAATTTATTCAAAATCAATGAAAATTTGTTCAAATCAATGAAAAATAACAAAAAAGCCTCAAAGCCTGAAATGGTAGAATTTTGAAATGTGTTCTGTCTAAGATCGCAAGATGCAGGCGAGACATATATTACGCATTGCATAACTTTCTTGTTGTAAAGTTTCATGCTTTAGTTTGTCTGCCCTGCAGAAAACTCCAGTCTTTATTTGTATTTTACATGAATGTGATCTACATGTAAGAGCACAAGCATAGTAACATTTGTTCATTCCTTGTAAATTCGCACAACAGATCAGTTAGATTACAGTATAAAACAGATGACTTGATTCCTTAGTTCAATCTTGATCATATCATGTTCATCCCTCCAGCTGAAAAACTTTGCAAAACTACCTTCCAAACCCCCAAAGCAAGCCTGCTTCCTGAAGTCACAACAGGAGCTCAAATTATCAAGTGAATTTGCATTCACAGAACAGCAACAGTAGATTGTACAGCACAAATGAATGAATTCTTCAGTTCAGTCTTGATGATTTGTCATTTTTATTTCTCCAGCTGAAAGAACTAGAGGAGGAATTTGAGAAGCTGCCTACCAAGCCCCCGAAGCAAGCCCGCTTCTTGAAGTCACAGCAAGACCTCAAGGCCAAGGCCATGGCACAGGCTGATGGAGATGAGGACGAGGAGGAAGAGGGTAGGATATCATGGATGTCTGTGATGTCATGAGTTATCACATTATCACTGTATTAACCTTCTTGGAATGCAATTATTTTCCATCATGTGTGCTGCTCATTTAATATGGGAACCCCCCCCCCCCATGCCCAAACAAACACAAGAAAAGTAAAGGAATAAATAAATAAAAGTGAAACTATCGTCACAATTGTGGTTACTTCTGATAACAAATGATCTATGTGATTTGTATGCTGTTGAACTTGGATGCCTCACATATCACAATCTTTGATCATAAATGTGTGATCAAAGTCAATGTCAATGCTGTGTTTTAATATCCAACGTTATACACAAGATATGTTTACGAAAAGGAAGAGCAGCTCTAAAGTGATTTTATTTCCCCACTAGTTACTGATTACTGGTTAGCTGACATATTTGTCATAAGATTCAACATGATGTTTGACTATAATTCTCTTACTCTCTAGAAGAGGCTGATGGAGCGGCTGCAGCAGCCATCGATCCCTTTGAGTTGCTAGAAGCTGTGGATATCCTACCCAAGATACCCAAAGACTTTTATGAAAATATGGTGAGTCACCAGTCTTTTCCATCTCTATGGTATTGGGTATACCCCAATAGACCAAAGGTGCCTGAAGAAAAGGTCCAACAAAATGAAGAGCCAACAGGCCAGAGACTGGTAGACCAATGATATTATGGAAATTTGTACTGGTGTGAGAATCTCTGGTTGAAACTAAGGCTAGCCCAAGGTTACTTGGACTGTACTACTTTCGCGCCATCACATATTTGTTTCATATCCATCATTGACTCTTACGAACAGGGAACAACAAAGTAGTCACAAAAGAAAATGTACTTGCCCATTGTGTGATGGGACTCGAAAATCCTGATACATGACTTGAATTTGTTCAAATTTGTAATAAAAGCAATTCCACAGCAAAATCAAGTCTGAACAAATTGTCACCCTTTAGACAACAAACCCAGAAATAGTTTACTACTCCTGGATTGTTGTCATGAGGGTGATCCTTCGTCTTTTGGTCTAGACCTTCTGACCTAGCCTATGACACACTTGCCAATGGGTTGGAACATGCTTTGGTGATCTTCCACTTATGAGATTTCAACCCAGAACCTTCTAATCTTCAGTGCACAGACTAGCCTAGTAATATTGGCACAATCAGGTCAAGTGAGAACCGCTTTATGTGTATGTTTACATACTAGTTACAATCTACATGTGCGTTGTTACATCGATTGTGGATATATTGATACTATGATTGATACTATGACAAGTCTTTTATTCTACTTTCTCTGTTCACAGGAAGCCAAGAAGTGGCAGCTAAGGAAAGAGGCACTAGAGGCTATTCAGCCGCTGACGGCAAATCCTAAAATAGAACCAGGTGACTTCTCGGAACTACTGAGGGTTCTCAAAAAGGTGTGTATAGCACGTTTGGTTTTAATTTATCAAAACAAGACTGAGCAAGAAATAAAAACTTTCAACAAATGTCGTAAAGACGATGGTAATGATGACAAATTGATGATCAGGGTTGTCAAAAAAGTGATTTTAGAACCGGGTAAAAAGTGATTGTGAAGGGAGCGGAGCTATCGCCCTTCATTTGAGAATGGGGTAGCTCCGCCCAGCGTGGTGACAACACATGATGATGATGATGATGATGATGATGATGATGATGATGATGATGATGATGATGATGATGATGATGATGATGATGATGATGATGATGATGATGATGATGATGATGATGATGATGGTGATGGTGATGGTGATGGTGATGGTGATGGTGATGATGATGATGATGATGTTCATGATGAAACTATCTCTTCATTTGTGTCATCATTCTATTCTTTTATGTCTCCTGTACTTGGATATTCCAGACTATTGCCAAAGATACCAACGTGATGATTGTCGCTCTAGCAGG
>JZLH01S0435947.1:33422-47886 GCA_001188425.1 Eucidaris tribuloides
TAATACACAGCGCATCGGGACGTGCGATAAGCTACGTGTTATGCGCTATACAAGAATGTGTTATTATTATTATCAATATTATTTTTCATTTCAAAAGGTTGGCATGTACATGTATGATAACAGCACTTACACTGCTATTTTTTTCCATCTCTCCTTCATTTCTCTGTCAGCCATCATCCAAGACCCAAGTAGTTGGCATCATGGAGAAGCAGAGACCTAACATTCCCGCTAAACTCGGCAAACCAACCTCCTCCAAGAGCAGCAAGGAGTCATCCCGGCCCGCCACGGCAGCTCCTAGCGAGGAACCAGAGAAGAAGGAAGCTGCTCCTACAAAGAGACCAAAAACAGCACCAGCCAAGGTACCTCATAGTACTCACTTTTGGTTTATTGAGTATCCCCTTTTGTGATACTTACTATCAGCAAAAGTTTAAGACCACAAGTATATTTACAATTAACCCATGTACAAACAAAACTAAAAACTATTGCTTCTTGAAGAGGTTAAGTGCATATTTAGTTAATATCCATTGCTGAAAGGGCAAGGGAAAGTACTTCCACCAGCATCAATACTTTTAAAGGCAGATTTACTTAGAACTCTGAGCAAGAACTTGACAAACCTTGTGCAGAAATTTGATGACCATACAGTGCCAAGGCCTTGTAATTACTGTGGAAGATTCTTCAAGTTCTTGCACAAACATGTATCAATATCTATTTAATCTGCCTTCCAAGGGGACTGATGTTTGTGCAGTAGCACTATCTTGTGCCCTTTGAGCAATGACATTGAACCCAACTTGCCCTTCAACATCTTCAAGAAGCAATAGTTTTTTGAGCTTTTGTTTTCTATATGGTTTAATGGAAAATGTTGTTGTGGTCTTGAACATTTGGTAATGATGGTATAATTATCTTATTTTGTGTGATTTTTGGCATTTTTGTAGTATCATGCCCATATTTGTGACATTGAGTATGCTCTCTTTGTGATATTTATTATCTCCATATTTTGTGTGATATTTTATGTTTGTAGTATTTACCATAACCTGTCCTGAAAAGAGCTAGTAGCGAGAGACCAAAAAACTTCACCATCATCCTCATGTAGTATATGTTGAATATCCCCTCATTGTTGTAGTCTTACATATTGTTTTCACAAATAAATGCAGGATATTACAATTTTTGTGGTATTTACAATAATGCAAGAGAAACCAGGCTACCAAATCCCCAAATTGTGTTATAAAATATTGATAAATGTGACTTTGTGATTGCTATTGGTTATGTACTGGACAATAATTTGATGGCAGTGTACATTGCATTGGTAATAGTATTAGTATTATAATATCATGAAGGGAAAGTTTATGGAGTAAGATTATAGTAATATCTGTTTAAACTGGGCAGCAAAATAATGTAATTTTTCAGTTTTTCTGATTATTGAAATTTGAAAAGTTTGGTTTTGCAGCATTCACGTAGATTGTGAAAAATTCAGGGTACCCAGCTCATCAGGGAAATCAGGGAAATTTATTTACTTTTTTCCAGTCAGGGAAAAGTCAGGGAATATGATAAAAATGCCTCAAATCAGGGAAAAATCAGGGAATTTTGATTGGCTTAGAAATCGAAAATAGTCAGTGTTTTATACTGCAAATAGTTCACTGCAACAACATAGAAAACATGTGACACTGGAAATGAGTTGAAATACTTATCATGGAATTTTGAGACTAAATTAGGGAAAAATCAGGGAATTTTGTTTTCTTGAAATGCTGGGAACCCTGAAATTACATTTCATGTGCAAGGAACATTTGTTTATAGATCTGATTAGCTTTGTTACAATTCACTTCTAGTCCCTCCTCCATACCCTCATATGTAGCTTAGGGTTAGGTTCATTCACAAAAGAATATGATCCACTCTTCTGTTTCTCAACATATGTAGCTATTCTTTGTACTTGACTACTTTTTCAAAATTTCTGTTCTTTAGAAAATGAATTGTTCTATGCGTGGTCTGTTTACTGTCAGTTTGTTACTCTGTCCTATTTCACTTGTCTATCGCTCGATATTGTCGTTGTAAGCACTATTTTATGTTGTTCATTTCTCTTCTGTCTTGTTGTTTTTTGTTATAAAACCTTTTTTCTCACTCTTAGCCGGTACAAAATGACACCGGCTCAACAAGCAGTGTCTCCAGTGCCAGCAGTGCTCCTCCCCCAAGCGAGGGTGCTACTGCCAATGGTGGAGGAAATAAGAACAAACAAACAAAGCAGCCACCCGCCAAGGGCAAGGTACACACAGCGTGGTGAAGGTGGCATGAGCCTGGAAGCATGTACAACTCAAAAAACAAATCATTTTAACTTCATTATCTATTCCCAGAAACATCCCATTATCATGGCTCGCCTTTTCACAATTCTAACTTCCATGAACAGAGCTCACTTCATTTCTAAAGGACAGCACTAGAGCAACATAACCTGTCACACCTCCATCTTCCACCAAATGATTTTTTTTTTTAATTCCAGATTTTGTTTTCACATTGAATTATCTTGATTTGTTTTAGTTTGGGGTGTGTATGTGTGTGTATGTGTGTAAGAATGCAAAGAGATTAATGACATAAATTAACAAAAAGTTTGTGTATGTGTGTGTTTGTGTGTGTGTGTGGGTGGGGGCCTGTGGGTGTGTATGCATGTATGTGTGTCTGTCTGTATGTTTGTCTGCTTGTCTGACTGGATGTGTGTATGTCTGTCTAACAAATATGTTCGTGGTTTGGGGGATTGTGGATGTCATTATGTACATGTATCTCACTAACAAGTTTATTTTAAGCTTGGTGACTCAAGAATGTTAATACCAATAATATTTTTTGTTTTCATTGCAGGCATGTATTTATCCAAATGGCACCATGTCCATTTATTAACATACTTATAATTTGTAGCAATTTACTAATAAATATGTATGCCCCAATGTCATTATTTCACAGCATAACAACAACAGCTACGGGAAAATTTGGCACATAAAATACTCCAATGTCGATTGTTGAGTCTAATGCTTTTATTACAGAAAAATAAACATTATTGATGAAAAGGATTTGCAAAGGTTACAATCAAAATAATGTCAAAGGTGAGGAGGCATTTTATTGCTGACAAGATATTGAGGCAATTCCATCTCATACATAATTTGCCATGTCATAACTTTTCCCTAAAAATGACCAAGATCTTGGCTGTAAGAATGTCCTTGTCAGTTGCCACATTATTGTTTTTTGCATTAAGACCCTCCTGCAGGACACATGATATATGCTTTTGTCCAAATCCTTGATTAAAATGAAGTATAGGACTGAATATTACTAAAAAAAAAAGTCCCTTACAAAATGTTGCCAAATTTGTCATGGGGATGACAGAGAATTTCCTTTGTATGATGTAATTATGATACTGCACAGTCTCACTATGCACTATTCACAGCCCTTAGTGTAATAGAATACATACCATACCCAGCTGGGACTAACTGACGGGCTTCTAAACCCCCACCCTCACTTGGATTTCATACTTTTCTTTGTCTCTTACATTGTACAAAAGAGAGTATTCTTTGTACTGAAATTCTTAATATTATGCATCCCACAGGCACTGCTGTAATAATGTGAATGGAAGCTCTAGTTATAGCCATGTGGCATTGTTTATGTATGTTATATTGCAAATAACATATGAAATTTCCCTCACGTAACTAGATATATGACATCCAGTAGTATCAATGTAAAAGATAAATAATAATGTCCATGACATGTTATTTTGTTTTATTTTTTTGTCTAATTTATCCATGTATTCATTTGGTCATAGATCCATTAATTCAGATACAGGGTTGTATTCATTTACTCATTTGTGTACTCATTTATTTATAGCTCTATTCCATATTTCAGGTAACCTTTCTGTAAAGACAACTTCATGAGATAATTCACATGTCATTAAGTGAGATGATTTTGGTCTTGAAATTTAATATATTTGGAAGACATTTGAAATATCAAGCCTGTACTGCATATTACAAACTGTGCAGACATATGTATTCAAATGTATGGTGGAGAATACAGTAAGAAAGTTTTGTTTCAAAAGAAATCTTTCACTGTTTCATCAATAAATATATATTTGGCCTTTCCACTGTAAAACAAAATGTATGGAAATTGTGTGAGGAGGAATTATGTCTACCTATTACCACTTACTAAGATAATTTATTGAATTTCCTCCAAATACTTCACACGAAATGAAGTGTAAATACCAAACTCTGATATTTACATGCATTTTGAAAAATCTGAAAACTACCTGTAAATCTTCCATGTAAGGCTCATAACAAGGACAGGAAATTTGGTGACAAAATTTTCCTTCCCGTTGTGGTTGTTACTTGGCAAATTCATAACCATGCATTTTTGTTGAGCTTACACTGTAACATAAATAAAATCATTTCTTCAATTTCTTTTAGGGTTTTTTCATTGGTCTTGGTAAAAGGCAAATGGAATTTTAAAATGTAACTTTGACAATGATTTCAGGTTTTACAGCTTTACTTGTCACTTTTGTTTTTGTACAGTTGACTGTGAAATCACCTATTTACAAGTCAATTTTGAATTCTGCTTTGTTGTCAGGCTGGTAAATCAGCCCCCTCCAAGAAGGGGAAGGGGAAGGAGGAGGAGGAAGATGTGGGTCCAGCTGTCATCCAAAACAATGGCAAGGACAGGAGGTTACGGGATGAGAATGATCTCAAGGTAAGCCTGAAATAAAACCAGTTTTGTACGATTTAAATGTATACACCAGTAACCTTTGATATAGTCTACCCCTGGACTGTAGTCATTAGTGTTTTTACCAGCTAGTTGCATGTGCAAAGAATGCCCACACGTACACAGATATTATCTAAAGCACACACACAGATTGTTCCAACCTCAACCACAGTCCAGTGAAATCTAGCAGGTTCCTTGACAGACTAAGGCAAAAAGTATCTCGCTTAGACTATGCTGCCCCCCCCCCCCATGACAAAAAGGCATAACTGACATTTTGGTGTTTTGGAGATATTGAGCCAAATGTATTTTGTTCAACATGTAAAGCCCTATTCAGTGTCCCTTTAACAAGCAGATTATGAATCAAAGGGACACTTCTAATGAATATTTTTGTTTTGGTCTGCACGTTTAACATGATGTTACTGAGTCCCCTACACTATATTACTCAATTTTGAAAAAAAAAAAAATGTCAGTTATGCCCTTTTTTCATTGGGGGGAGGGGGGCAGTATGGGTGCCACAAATTGCGTACTATTACTACTCCCCCGGAGGTCCCCCCCACCCCCGTGATGACTTCCACCCGACAACTACCCCGAAGGACAACTCCCCTCAGAGGGCAGCCTCTCTTGAGGACTACTCCTGGAGGACAACTCCCATGGAGGTAGGGCTGAGTCTTCCCGTTTAATAAAATTTCTGTGTAAACGGGCATTTATAGTTTAAACGATTTTTGCCAAGTATACAAGTCGCTAAATAGAACAGTTGGGAGTTCTTTTTTAGGGTCAAAAATTATTTGCACAAATATTAAGTTCCGTATTACGCGAAAAAGGATCGTCAGGAGTTCGTTTTTTAGGATCAGAAATAGCGCTATATTAACTTCTGTATTACGCTGGGAGTTTGTTTTTTAGGGTGAGAAATTATTACCGCTGATATTAAGTTCCGTATTACGCTAAAAAGAAATTGTGGAGTTTGATTTTGAATGTCTTGTTTTAGAATAGAAAAAAGGGTAAAATCGTGTAAACGTACACGGAAATTTGTAATCGTTTACACCCTCTGACGGGCGTGTAAACAGTAAACGACCGTAATGACTCAGCCCTACATGGAGGACAACTTCTCTGGCCCCTATGGGGGAGAACTCCAGAGAACAACCCCGAGGACTCCAGGGGAGCCGTCCTGTGGGGGAGTTATCAGGTGGGAGTCGACCCAGGGGGGAGTTTTCCTGATATGCAAGAATTGACATCTATTCTAGCCATGAATACAACACTGGTCCTTTAATTCCTACTAACTTTGTAACTCATTAAAATGTTCATTTTTGGCTGATACCTTCTTTCAGGTCCTCAAATGGAACTTTTCCGCGCCAAGAGCAGAGTACATAGAGCAGCTCAAAGACCAGATACAGCCGTGTGTCAGCAAGATGTTATTTGCTCTTCTCTTCCACGCTGACTTCAAGAAACACATAGCGGCTGTGGGCATCTTAACAGAGGTAGGGGAAGATTCCTTTTTAGGGGGCAAAAATCTAAGTTCTTTTTATGCCTCCGCCCCGTAAGGGAGCCGGAGGCATTATGTTTTCGGGTTGTCCATCCGTATGTCCGTACGTCCGTGGGTCCGTACGTCCGTGCGTCTACACTTCCTTGTGAACAAGATTACTGAAGTACCGCTGGAGGGATTTTAATGATACTTGGACCAAGGGTAGACCACTAGGCAAGGATAAATTGATTAGATTTTGGGACAAATCCGTCAAGGGTCAAAGGTCAAAATCTCATTTTCGGCCTATAACTTGAGTTAGGAGTGTTCACTGTAATTAGGTGGTTAGGTTCAAAACCAAAAGACAAATATTTTGGTAGAGTCACAGGGGTCAAAGGTCAAGGTCAAGGGTCAAAGGTCAATGAACTTTGTCCCAAAATGCTATTTTCTGCCTATTAGTTCAGAAAGGAGCACTCACTCTTGATGTAATTTGACGGTTAGGTTCAAAACCAAAAGACAAATATTTTGGTAGAGTCACAGGAGTCAACAGCCAGGGTCAAGGGTCAAAGGTCAATGAACTTTGTGCCAAACCTATAACTTCAGTTAGGTGTGCTGACTGTTGATATAATTAGGTTGTTAGCTCCTACATAGTGGGCGTACTGGGCGGAGGCATACCCATCGACTGCGCGCAGTCGAACTTCTCTAGTTTTTCATGCTTTTAAGTGAAAATATTTCGCAACACGTGGAAACGAAAGAAATATCAGTTTGAAGAGCTTGTATTTCAGTGGTTACTGTTCTGATTTATTGCTTGATTAGTGAAAGCTTGTTTGAAAACTGAATATCTGATGCTTATTACTGTATACGCTGAATATTTCGTGGTGGTTTTATTTTCGCGAATTTCGTGACTTACTGAACGCGAAAATTTTCACTTCTTGATATTTCTGTACAAAGTGAATGTAAATACAATAAAATTGCGAAAATATACACTCGCGAATTCCCCGTCTTGAAGCAAAATCGCGAAAATATATGGACGCGAAATATATGGCGTATACAGTATAGCTACTTGTTATATTGTTAACAGTTGAATTGTCAACATAAGTTAAAAAGATAAATAGAATTTAAACAAAAAAAATTGTTTGTCATGAACTGTATTCACCATTGGTGATGATGATGATGATGATGATGATGATGATGATGATGATGATGATGATGATGGCCATGATGATCATGATGATTGTGGTGGTAATGATGATTGTGATGGTGTGATGATGATGATGATTATGGTGATGAAAATGATGATGTAAAACAATAACAGTGATGATGATGATGATGATGATTATGGTGATGAAAATGATGATGTAAAACAATAACAGTGATGATAATGAATGATGATGTTAATGATGGTGATAATGATGATGATGATGATTATGGTGATGGTGATGGTGATGGTGATACCGATGACGACAACAACAAACATCTCTACTTTTATATCCCCATCATCACAGAATGTAGAACCAAGCAAAGATGCCATGAAGTCCTCCCTCGACGTCCTCCTCAAGTGGGTCACCCTGAGATTCTTTGACACCAACACCAGCGTCTTGGTCAAAGTTCTAACTTCTCGGGCCGCTTTTCACCATGCTGTCATCAGACGACTACAATCTCCTAGATCAGGAGGCTAATAGCTTCATTCCATATCTCATCACTAAGGTATGTTTTGAAAATCTGTATTCCTCTTTTGCATGTTCTTTACTAGTGGGAATGACTTAAAGGCAGTGGATCTCATTTACAAACATCCCCACAGACCAGGCAAGGATAAACCATGCCCTTAGGCTATTGATGAAGGACATATGTGTGATATCTGGAAGTCAGTAATTACCTAGAATTTCAAAAATGCGAAAGAAAAACAATAGCCGTTTAGTGTAAGTTCTGTGGTAGGATTTTATTCCTCGCAAGAAAAAATTCAAATCAGAGTCTAACGGTCACTATAATTCCACTAAAACTGAGTTTCCAGCTCCTATATTTTGCTAAAGGTTTCCAGATGGCATTTTCTTCTAAATGCCATTGTATTTACACAATGTTAGTTTTTAGGCATGCAAAAGAGATTCACTACCTTTAACGAAGTACTGAAAAAAGCACACAACACTTTGCAGTTCCTAAATAACCCATTCTAATTAGGGTTTAAAATGTTGGCAAGTGTGCCTATATGTTTTTTGTCCAAAACTGAATTTGCAGTTCACCATCTTTTACACTTTCTGTGCTGATAGTGCACTGGCTTGTCCACATATAAACTTAATGACAGTGCTCTGGTTCCCCAAGAGATAATCAATTTCATTTCTCCAATTTCAACTTTTAATGAGACTGTACTTACTGCAAATGGTATTATTCTTGAAATAAATAATATTGAACCAAGTCAATGTGTTAAAAAAGATTTGTGTCGATTATGTTCGAATTTCTAGAGAAAGATACTTTTTGGAAATTACGCACATAACCATAAAACAATCTAGGTTTCTGGCTGACATATTTGGATATTTTCTACCTTTCTCCAGATTGGTGATCCCAAAGAGAACATCAGGAAAGACGTGAAGGCAGTCATTAAGCTCCTCACCAAGCTTCACCCAGCCAGTAAAATGTTTGGATTCTTGATGGAGGGACTCCGATCCAAGAATGCAAGGCAAAGAACAGGTGAGTGTCTTGCTGTAAACCTTGATGTTATTATTGTGCATTCAATGCTAACAATGAAAAGCGACATGATTGTAAAGGTAACTGAAATTGTAGTTATTGCAACTGAAGGAAGCTTGTCATAAGTGTAAGATGATTGTTACTGATAAATTTGAGTCAAGTTTTACAATTTTCCTAAATGAATCCTCTTTTTGTGTGTGTACATATGTGATATGTTTACGTAAATGCTGGCATAGGCAATTCGTCCAAGACAACCACTATATCACTGGCTGTGATGGTGCGTTTTGAGATAATTGCATGTCAATGTGTTGAAAATTCTGGTTCGTATTTATCTTCGGACTGTTTGACGTACCATGTTTAGGCCTTGAACTGGTCCTACTTTTTCCTAATTTTTTTGTGAAGATCCTAACTGTCCTATTTTTTCCCCTAAAAATCCTTATTTTCCTACTTTTTCCTACTTTTTGTCAAAAAAATCCTTTGAGATAGGTTAATATTTGTTTGGAGTTGACAGGTTGTTGCTGAGAGTGCTGTAACTACCATCATCACCCGTTTGTGAAAGAGAATTTGTTTCCGTGGATTTCCGCTTCATCGCCAATCCTAGAATGTTTTCTGCATATTCTGCCTGTTTCCATTTTCTCGGGGTTACTACTCCAAACACTGCTTATAAATATCCCACTATCCCCTTACTTTGGTAGATTGAATCCTACTTTTCTCCTTTTTAGAGAATTTTGCTACTAATTTTCTCCTCCTTCAACCAAGCCAAGTTGAAGGCCTACTTGTTGGATACAATGATTGAATATCATGCACAAGAAAATAAAGCATTTGAAGATCCTGGAGAGGATAAAGAGCTTCATATTTTACTGATATTCATTCGATCTCTGTTTTTGTGTACCTAGAATGCCTTGAGGAGCTAGGTAATTTGATTGTGCTATACGGGCTGAACGTGTGCCAACCGTCACCACCAAAAGCTCTGAAGGAAGTCGCAGGCCAGATCGCCGACCGCGACAACAACGTCCGGTCTGCCGCCCTCAATACATTGGTGCAAGTCTACGAAATCGTTGGGGAAGATGTATATAAATATATTGGAAATGTGAGTAAAATTAATTAGCAGTTATGCTGCCTACCTGTTCCACATACTTTTGAGGTTGCTTGAGGACATTCCAATCTCACATAGTCAAGTAGAGGAGGCTTTTGTAGTGAGAAAGAAATTGTACAGTTAAGTGTAAAATACGACCAAATCAAATAGTTTCATTCATTCCATACATCTGCAATGAATTAGTGGTATTTTTAGTAACATGCAAGAAAACACGAAGTTATTAACACAACTGGTTACAACTATCTTATGACCATGAAAGAAATATGTGCTTACAAGATGCTCACATATTGTGTTGCATAAAATTTGCCAATGTAAATAATGAAAGCATTCAATGACAACAAAAGTGAGAAAACTTGATTAGTTCCAGAAGTTACGTGGTTTTCTACTCCATTGATAATACAAAATGTAATAGTCTGTTCTTATTTAGTGTACTATAGTGATGAGATCAGTCTCCATGTGTTTGAATACAATTACCCTGGTTACTGGGATACAGTTTTAAGCTGCACAAAGATATGTGCACAATTTCCGCTCCCTGGTAGTTATTCCTAATTAAGCTGCCTGGAGCCTCATCAACCCAGATAAACAAAGTCATTCTCACCATGACAGGTACCCAGTAATAACGTATTTATCTAATATATTCATTTGATGAAAATTTTTATTTGTGTACTTTTGCATCCAGTTAAATGACAAGGAGTTAAGTTTATTGGAGGAAAGGATAAAACGATCGGCAAAGAAGCAACCTGCGGCTAAAGCAGCGCCCTCACAGCCACAACAGAAATCGGCCGAGGAGAGGGCAGCACAACGGCAAGAGGCCAAGAAATCCAACCTCCGCTAATAAATATTTAGTATGTGTCTGGCCTATCTCATAAAACTTGCAATCATTGCAATCCAACAAATCGATTGTAAATCTTCAAATACTGGGTTCTGATTGGTTGAAATCAACTTGCAATTGATTTTGAGAGTTGCAATTAATTGCGAAAGTTTTATGAGACAGGGCCCTGGTGTTATTTAGTGCGTTTCACACTACCGATTTCTAGATCTGACCATGTGAGCATTGAGATGTGATGTCTTTTTCTGTAAATCACAAATCATTTGCAAGGCAAGTTTTAGAGATTTCACATTATTGAATCCTCACAACTGCCCTTCAGACTGATTTGCAATATGAAAATTTGATAGAAGGTGACAGCACACATCCAGTTGCATGGTCACATCATAGGGAAAATTGTTTTGTGTGACATAAGTTTTTGTGTTATGGAAAATGAAAACAATATCACATATTGTAAGTAGAACATGACAAACACAATTTCATAGTGTTTGATAGTCAAAATATATATGTATGAAAAATATGAGCAACAATGAAAAAAATTAATGTAAATATAGTATTTTTTTTCCTTGCAAACAAGCGATTAGAGGGAGAATGTATATGATGCATCTTTGCATGCATATTTGGATTATTGGATTATTTACTGCAACCATTTTTTGCTTGATGATATTAAAGAGTGTATAATACAGTTCAATGTTTTTCCCATTTGTTTTTTCAGTTTCACCAAAGAACACCAAATTCAAGTTTTTAACAACCAAAGCACAAATTATTTTATAATTTAGAAAATGCAATTTAATTACGGCCTTAGTTTAGTCCTTGTGTACACAACTGTACAAATTTTAAAGTCCCTTTTGGTGTATATTGGAAAGTGCAAAGTTATATTTTATTTCTTTTTTTTCTTGCTACATCAAAACTGCCAAAAACACAGAAACAGACTAACCTTTTGTACAAAATATATATACAGACATACATGTATTTATATTTGGCTTAAAAAAGTATTCAATCCTATGTTTCACGTACACCATAGTTTACTTAACCTAAAATAATGTGAGATATCTGTTCACACAAGCTCTAATATTATTCACCTATTAATTGGCAGCTTTTACATTTTTTATATGCAAATTGAATTGTAGTCAAGACTGTTACAGTGCATGATGTCATTACATTTTACTGTTTAATTTTGTAGAGTAGTTTTATGCCATGATTTGTTCGCACTGCATAGGAAAACAAAGAAAATTTGCTTTCTTACTGACTTACAGGTGGGCATTTAAACATATAGCATGACTAACATTTTGGCATGTTACACTTCAGCTAAAACAATGGGCTTAACCCTAAAAAGGCTTGGGGGGCGGAATCCGCCCCCCCCCCCAACGTTTCGCGCAAAATGTCTGCGACGCGCGAAGCAGTTGCCACGGTGTTTCATGACTTTATTCTCTCGAATGTCGTGCATCTTTTGAGACCAAATTTGCGACCTCCGGGTACGTAAGTTACGTAACATTTTGTACTTGCATGTCACCCCAAAAATCGCTCAAAAATGTGATTTTGTGTACAATTTCAATACAAATTGTGTTTTCAGCCAAAATTCATAAATGTATGATTAGTTTTACTTTTACTGGTTGAAATTAATTAACTTTATGCTGTTTATGATCGCAAAAGTGTTTGCGACATTTCAAGAGAACAATAGAAAACAAAACGTCAAAAAAACAAAGAAATACATCAGAAATTCACAAAACAATGAAATACATAAGAAATTAATTCTGATACAATTTGATAATTGTTAGAAATGTCAGAAAGAATATTTTCATCAAAAATTAGCATTCTACTAGCTATTTTAAGTGAATTATAGGTGAAAACAGAATTTTATCCACTTATTGCATAATTGATTACTTAAAATAGAAAAAATATATTTTTTGAAAATTTTACTCCACCATCTTGTAGTTTACATCTCTATGTGCATGCAAATTTTCGTGGCGATTGCACCATATGCGGATGAGATCTGAAGAGGGGGTCAAATTGACCCTTCCCCCAAGTAGAAACCTGGTGTGATAAAGCCCAGTCAAAATAGGGTTAACACATGGTACATCTGGTTCCGGTAGCCGACAGGTTAATTTTTAGGTGTGCAAATGAGATTTCCTGTCTTGAAATGTTACTTCTTTTCTCTCTCGACAGTTCCCTTTGAACGACATCTTTCGTCCGATCCCGTTAACTCTCAATTTCCGCATCCCCGAGGTGGAAGCCATCTTACCTGAGCCTGGTGATCCTCTACCCAGCCTTGCCCCCTTCCCGATATTGGACCACAGCACGCAGACAGAGCACAAAGTCGAGGTAAATTTTTAAAGACACTGTATAACAATGTTTCCATTTTTTAAAAAATGTGAGCTACATGATTCCCCATGCACTAGTATACAAATAATGCACATTAGCAAGGTTGTTAGTAAAAACTATTGACCGCGAGGTAACTTTCGAAAAATCTGTTTTGGATTTTTAGAAAGTTACTGAGGGTCAATAGTTTTACTAACGACCGAACGCGTAAAGTGCATTATTTGTTTTATGAAATGGTTTCAAATATCTGAGCGGGCATTAGTAAAAACTAATGCCCACTCGCATAACACACAGGATCAACATGACCATTTTATAATAGTGTTTATGATAAGGTCTAAAAATTAAGCCCAGAAAAAATTACAGTTCAAAATTATCATTATGTTGGAGACGAGTGACGAGATATCTCGTCACGAGGTCTATGGGAAATGCGTGTTAAAGCGAAATCAAATCGTCTCCAACGGGTTAAAAGAGTAAAAATCATTGAGAAAACCATTCCAGTTTTTCCCCATAGATTGTTGTGTTGTAGATTTTCTATCGGCTGAGAATAATTCATGTGCCAATTTTTATCTGTACATATTTTACCAGTGACATCATGACTGTCTGAACTTTTGTGTTCTATGGTATTTATTTGTCCATTCAAACACTGGCAGATATGTCAGAAAGCAAAGTTTGACAATTTTTTAAATGGGTCTTTCACAATGTTATATAGTGTCTTTAAAGGGCACTGATATGATTAGAAGTTAGAAATGCATCAATAACCAAGTGAGCAGAAACATATATTAATATATACACTGGCTAGAGTGTATGTTCAAACTGGAAGGATTTGTCTTGAAATTGTTTACACGAGGAGAAACGAGCATTTATTTACCAGTTTGAATTAATCTCCAGCCCTTAGAGCAGGGGTTCTCAATTATTATTATTGAAGCGCCGTTTTTGTCATTGAGAATTTTACTGCGCCACTACCCAACAAGCGAAGCGTCATAACAAGGGGATCTGGGCAGGGGTGCGAAAAATTGTTGATCTGGGATTTGGAGGAAAAAATAATAATTTTGGACCTGGGATTTGGAGAAAAAAAAATTTCGTCATTACCAACTCCCCGCTGATCAAGTTTTCGTCGATTGGCATGACCGGGTAAAAAAATTTGGGCCTTGGAGTTGGGGAAAAAAATTTTTGTCACTACCCAAAGCTTTTAACCCTATATTAACTGGGGGGGGGCCAATTTGACATTTTTTCTAATATGGATTTATATGGCCAGATACCTTTAACAGTACATTAGGAAGTATATGTAATTTGTAGTATGCTATATTGTACTGCGTGCATCCTTTTTATGATAAGATTGCAATGATTGTTTTAAATGCATACATTAAATACT
>JZLH01S0435947.1:47911-59291 GCA_001188425.1 Eucidaris tribuloides
TACGGGAGTAATATGGGGAGAATCGGGACATAGAGAATCGGGAAATGATCTCAAAGTGGTCTTAGCCTGTGAAAATAACCCGTTTCTTGTTACATTAAATGATCACCAGTAACCTTGATTAGTTCTACCCCTGGACTCTGTAGTCTTAGTTTGTTTTCCATTCAGTGACTTTGCAAGAAGAATGCACACTACCAGATTTATCTACGACTCACACGATGTGTTCCATCCTCACCAGTCCAGTGAAATCTAGCGGTTCTTGAAGACTAAGGCAAGCTATCTCGCGTTAGGCTATGCTGCCCCCCCCCCCCATGACAAAAGGCACATACTGCTTTGGTTTTGGAAGAGTATTGAGCCAAATGTATTTGATCAACATGTAAGCACTATTCCGTAGTGCCCTTTAACAAAGCAGATTTGAATCAAAGAGACAACTTCTAATGAAATTGTGTCTTGCGTCTGCACGTTTAACATGATGTTACATACGACGTCCCCTACATATTTCTCAATTTTGAAAAAAAAAAAAACAAAAAATGTCATATGCCCTTTTTTCATTGGGGGAGTCAGGGCAGTATATGACGGTGCCACAATTGCGCTACTGTACTACTCCCCCGAGCGGTCCCCCAGCCCCGTGATGACTTCCACCCGCAATAGCCCCGAAGGACAACTCCCGGGGGCACCTCTCGTGAGACTACTCCTGGAGAGGAAACTCCCATGGAGGTGTACTTAGGGCTGAAGTCTTCCCGTTTATAAAATTCAGTGTAACGGGGCATTCCTTATAAGTTTAAACGCTATTTTGCCAAGTTACAGTCGAGCTAATAGAACAAGTTGGGTTATTTTAGGGTCAAAAATATTTGCACATATTAAGAGTTCCCGATTACGCGAACGGCACGTCAGGAGTTCGTTTTTAGGATCAAAATTAGCGTAAATTAAGATTCTGTGTTTGTATTACGCGGGAGCTTTGTTTTTTACGGTTGAGAATTATTACCGCTGATATTAGTTCGTATACGCTAAAAAAAATTGTGCCGGTTTGATTGAATCTGTCTTGTTTTGATAGAAAAAAAAGAGGTATAAAATCGTGTAACGTACACGCAAATTTTTATCAGGTTTACACCCTCTGACTTGCGTGTAAAACAGTAACGGAGTATGACTCAGCCTCTGGAGCGAAATTCTTTCTGGACCCTATGGCGGGAGAATCCAGAGAGAAACCCGGGACTCCAGGGCGCGCGGGAAGCTCCTGTGGGTTATCAGGTGGGATCGTCCCAGGGGAATTATTGCAGATGACTCGTATTCTCGCCAGGATACAACCTGGTCTTTATTACCTACTAACTTTGTTAATCATTAAAATGTTCAGTCATTATCATTTTTGGCTGATACCTTCTTTCAGTGTCCTTCAGAATGGAATTTTCCGCGCCAAGAGCAGGTACAGTAGAGAGCCCAAAGCCAGTACAGCCGGTGGTTTTGTTGTCAGTCAAGATGTTATTCTTGCTTTTCTTCTTTCCCGCTGAATTTCAAGAAACATTAAAGCCGGAGCCGTTGGGCATCTAACAGAGGTAGGGGAAAGATTCCTTTTAGGGCGCAAAAATCTAGTTCTTTTTTATGCCTCCGCCCCTAAGAGGGAGCGGGGCCATTATGTTCTTCGGGTTGTCCATCCGTATGTCCGTTACGTCCGGGGTCGTCCGTACGGTTCCGTGCGTCTACACTCCTTCCGTGACAAGTATTACTGAAAGTACCCCAACCGCGTGGAGGGTTTAATGATCTGGAACAGGGCTGACCACTAGGCAAGGATAAATAATTGATCTTAGGATTGGGACAACGTCAGGGTCAAAGGTCAAATTTCTTTTTTTTGCGTCGTTTAGTGTTATGAGTGTTCATGTAGTAGGTGGTTTATGTCAACCAAAGACATATTCTTTGGTTAGAGTCACGGGTCAAAGGTCAAGTAAGGGTCAAAGGTCAATTGAACTTTGTCCCAACATGCCTTACTTTTCTGCCTATTTTGTTGTTCAGAAGGGCAAGACTCATCTTGATGTATTTGTAGTTCTATTCATAATATTTTTCATTAATTGGGTACTATATATGGAAGGGGTCAACGCAGCGTCAAGGTCTTCAAAGGGTCATACCTTCTGTTGCCACACTATAACTATCAGTTAGGTTGCACTGTTGATATATTAGGCTTGTTAGCTCCTACACTGTGGGGTACTGGGCGGAGGTACCCATCGACTGCGCGCAGCTCGAACTTCTCTGCAGTTTTTCATGTTTTAAGTTGAAATATTTCGCAACACCGGGAGCGGAACGAAAAGAGAATATCAGTTGAGAGCTTTATTTCAGTGGTTTACTTTACTTTTATGCCTTGATTATGTGATGAAGCTTTTGGTTGTTTTTAAACTGAATATCTGATGCTTATAACTGTAGAATGAAATATCGGAGGTGGTGGTTTTATTCGCGAAATTCGGTGACTACTAACCTAAATTTTTTTTTTCACTTCTTGTATTTCTGTACAAGGAATTGGTTAATACAATAATTGCGAAAATATAACTCGCGATTCTCCGTTCTGAAGCAAGAATCGCACATACCCCGGATGGACGGACGAATATATGGCGTATTATACAGCTTTGCTACTTGTTATTTGGTTACAGTTGAAATTGTCAACCTAAGTTAAAAGATATAATAGAATATTTTAACAAAAAATTGTTTCATGAACTGTATCACTGGTGATGATATGTGATGATGGATGATTGATGATGATGATATAGATGATGATGGGATGGCGATATGATCATTGTGATGTCGGTAGGTAATGATGTTGTGATGGTCTGTGATGATGATGCATATTTGGTGATGAATGATGATGTAAAATACAGTGTGCGATGTGATTGATGTGCTTATGGTGATTGAATATGATGATGTAAAACATAACGTGATGCATAATGAATGCTGATGTTAATGTGGTTATAATGATGGATGATGATGATTATGGTGATCGGTGATGGTGAGCGTGTACCCGATGAAGACAACAAAAACATCTCTACTTTTATATCCCCATCATCCACAGAATGGTAGAACCAAGCAGATGATTGAGGTCTCCTGCGTCTCTCAAGGGGTCCTGATCTTTGACACCCACCGCTCTTGGTCAAAGTTCTAACTTCTCGGGCCGCTTTTCATTCCATGCTTCCTCAGAGATACATCTCCGTAGCATAGGAGGCTAATGCTTCATTTCATATCTCTCACTAGGTATGTTTTTGGCAATCTGTCTTCCTCTTTTGCATGTTCTTTACTAGTGGGAATGACTGTAAGGCATGGATTCTCTTTACAAATCCCGCGCCATGGCAAGGATATAAACCAGCCCTTGTATTGAAATGAACAGACATATGTGTGTATCTGGAGTCTGTAATTTTCTAGATTTTCAAATGGAAAGAAACATAGCCGTTTAGATGTAAGTTCTTGTGAGTAGTTATTGGTTTTATTCTCGCATAAGAAAAAAATTCAATCAGGTCGGTCTACAGGTCACTTATATTTCCACTAAAACTGAGTTTCCGCTCCATATTTTTGGCTAAAGTTTTCCAGCTGGGCTTTTTTCTAAATGCCATTGTATTTTACAACATGTTAGTTTGTTTTTAGGCATGCAAGGATCAGGTATTTAAACGAAAGTTACAGTACTGAAAAAGCACAACAACATTTATTGCTTCTAAAGTAACCATTCTAATTAGGTTTTTAAAATCTGTTGGCAGTGTTTATATGCCTATTGTTTTTGCCAAACTGATTGCATATCATCCCACTCTTTACACTTTCTGTGCTGCATAGTGCATGGCTTGTTCCATATTTATATGACAGTTTTCCTTGGTTTCCCAAGATTATATCATTTCTTCTCCAAGTTTTACTTTTAAGGGACTGTATACTGCCAGGTTTATTCTTGAAATAATATTTATCCAAGTATGTTGTTAAGATTTCTGTTCGATTAGTTTCGAATTTCTAGGAAAGATTTTTGATTTACGCATACCAACTAAAACTCTAGTCTGGCTGACTATTTGGATATTTTCTACCTTTTCGATGTGTCCCAAAGAGAACATCGGAAAACGTTGAAGGACAGTCATTTAGCTCGCTCCGCTACCCAGCAGGCTAATGTTGGTTCTTGATGGAGAGGACTCCGAGTCCAAGAATGCAGAAAGACAGGTGTGAGAGTGTCTTGCTGTAAACCTTGATGTTAATTTTGCTGCTCAAGTGTAACAATGAAGCGAATGTTGTTGTAAGGTACCGGATTCTAGTTATTGAACGAAGGAAGCCTTGTCATAGTGGTAGATTGTGATGGTTACTGATAAATTTGAGTCAAAGTTTTACATTTTCCTAATGATCTCTTTGTGTGTGTTTACAATATGTGATATGATTTAAGTAAATGCTTGCATAGGCATTCGTCAAGCCCACTATCACTGGCCCTTGTTGGTATGCTTTTGAGATAATTTGCATGTCAAGTGTTGAAATTCTGGTTCGTATTTAATCTTCTGACTCGATTGACTACCCATGTGTTTAGCCTTAAGACATGTCATACCTTTTTCCTAATTTTTTGTGAAGATCCTTAACTGTCCTATTTTTTTCCCTAAATCCTTATTTTCCTACTTCCATTTTTTTTGTCGCAAAAAATCCTTTGAAGATAGGTTAATATTTGTTGAACGTTGACAGCCGTTGTATGCTGAGAGTGCTGTATACCATCATCACCCGTTTACTGATTGGAGAGATTTTTTCGGTGGGTATTTCGCTATTCGCCAATTCCGTCGAATTGTTTTCTGCTTTCTGCCTGTATCCATCTTCTCGGTGGTTATACTCCAAACACTGCTGAATAAATATCCCCACTATCCCTAACTTAGTAAGTTGAATCCTTCACTTTCTCCCTTTTTACGAGAATATTTTCTACTAATTTGTCTCCTCCTTCAACCAAGCAGTGAAGGCCCTACTTGTTGGATACAATGCTTAATATCATGACTAGAAATTAAGCATTTGAAGATCCCTGGGAGGATATAAGAGCTGCACTATTTTACTTATATATTCATTCATCTTTTTTGTGTTGTACTATGAATGCCTTTTGGAGCTAGGTAATTTGTTGCTTTACGGCTGAAGTTCTTTGTGCCAACCGGTCACCACCAAAAATCTCTGAAGGATCAAATCGAGGCCAGATCGCGACCGCGACACAAGTCGTTCTTGCCGCCTCAATAAAATTGTGGTTGAAGTCTAGAGATCGTGGGAGATGTATATAATGTTATAGTTGGAATGTGGTAAATTAGATTAGCAGTTATGGTGCCGCCCACCTGTTCACTACTTTTTGGGGATTGCTTGAGCGACATTCAACTCACCTGTCAGTAGAGGAGGCTTTTGTTGAGAGAAATTGTCCGTTAAGTTGGTAAAATGACGACCAATCACAAATAGTTCTTCATTCCGACAATCTGCATATGATTAGTGGTTATTTTAGTAACATGCAAGAAACACGACTTATTAACACAACTGTTAAACTATCTTATGCCAATGAAAAGGACGGAATATGTGCATTTACAAGATGCGCTCACATATGTTGCTTGCAGTAAAAATTGCATTGTATAATGAAGCAATTCCATACAACAAGTAGAAAACGTTGATTAGTCCAGAATTACCGTGGTTTTCTACTCCAGTGATATCAAACTGTAATGTCTGTTCTTATTAGGGACTATCATTGTACTATGTGATGAGATCCGCTCTCCATGTGCTTTGAATACAATTTACCCCTGCGTTACTGGGACTACAGTTTTAGACTGCCACTAATATGCACAATTTCCGGCTCATCCTGGTATTATTCGCCTAATTAAGATCTGGAGCCTCATCACCCAGATACAAAGTCTTCTCACCATGACAGAGTACCCAGTAATAACGTTATTACTCTAATTATATTCATTTGATGAAAATTTTATTGTGTACTTTTGCCATCAGCTTTAAATGACAAACGAGTTAAGTTATATTGGAGGAAAGGATAAAACGATCGCAGACGAGCGCAACCGCGCCTCCTTTAAGAGCAGGCCTCACAGCCCAACAGAATCGGCCCGAGGAGGGCGGCGCACAAACGGCAATGAGGCAGAAATTCCAACCTCCGTAAGGTAATACTTGTATGTTTCTCCTATCTCATTAAAACTTGAATCATAAATTGCAAATCCAAAATCGGTTATTTTCACATACTGGCGTTCGATGTTGAAATAACTTGCATTGATTTTGAGAGTTGACAATTATTGCAAAGTTTTATGAGACAGGGCCCTCGGTGATTTATTTAGGTGCGCTTCAACATTTCTAGCCGATTTTTCAGATGTGACGCATTTTGTTTTGAGCATTGAGATGTATGTGAGTCTTTTCTGAACTCACAAATCATTGCAGCGCAGTTTAGATATTTTCACATATATGAATCTCACAACTGCCCTTCAGACTGATATTTGCAATATGAAAATGTGATAGGAAGGTGACAGACACCATCCAGCTTGGCATGGTCTCACATCATAGGGAAATTGTTTTGCTGTGCATTAGTTTTTGTGTTGTTAGTGGAACAATGCAAACAATAAGATACATAACTTGTAGAGAACATACAAACCACTATTCATTGTGATTTTGTAGTCCAAGAGATATAGTATGAAAATGGCCAACAATGAAAAAAATTAATGTAAATATAGTATTTTTTCTTGCAAAAGCGCTTGAGGGAAGTGTATATGATGCATCTTTGTGCATATTTGGATTATGGTTATTATTTATGCAACATTTTGCTTTGGATATTAAGGAAGAGTGTAATAATACAGTTCAATGTTTTTCCCATTTGTTTTTCGAGTTCCTTCACCAGAAACCAAATTTCAAGTTTTTAACAACAAAGCCACAAATATTTTATAATTTAGAGAAAATGCATTTAAACGGACCTTGTTTTAGTCCTTGTACACAACTGTTCACCAAATTTAAAGTCCCTTTAGTGTATTGGAAGTGCAAATTATATTTTATTTCTTTTTTTTCTTGATACATCAACTGCCAAAAACACAGAAAAGACTAACCTTTTGCCTACACAAATATACTATACGACCATACATTATTTATTTCGGCCTTAAAAAGTATCATCTATGTTCACGGTACACCATAATAGTTACTTACCGTAAATAATTCTGTGAGATATCTGTTCAACAAAGCTCTTTAATATTATTTGTTTTTTCTTTTAATTTTTATATGCCCAAAATTGATTGTAGGTCAAGACTTACCGTGCATATGTCATTATTTTATGGTTTTGTTGGTTAGATAGGTTTTATGCCGAATGTTGATTGTTGCACTCTGCATAGGCGAAACAATAAAATTATGCTCTTAGCGGACTTACAGGTGCGCATTTAAACCATATAGCAGACCTAACATTGGACCATGTTACTTAGCTAAAACCAATGGGCTTAACCCTAAAAGGCTGGGGGGCGGTACGCCCCCCCCCCCCACGTTTCGCGCAAGGTCTGCACGGCGACGCCAGTTCACGGTGTTTTCATGACTTTATTCTCCTCGATGTCCGTGCATCTTTTGAGACCAAATTTGCGACCTCCGCGGCTACGTATACGTAACATTTGTTACTTGCTGTCACACCAAAATCGCTCAATGCTGATTTTGTGTACATTCATCAAATTGTGTTTTCAGCAATTCAAAAATGTGTGATTATTTTTACTTTATGGTTGAAATTATAATTTTTTGCTGTTTTGCCGCAAAGTTCCGACATATTTCATCAAAAAAACATGAAACAAAGGATTACAAAACAAGAATACATAGAATTTGAAAACAACATAAATATATAGGAATCAATTTTGATCGGATTTTTTTCAAGTAAACTGGTAGAATGGCTAAAAAGAGTGTCAGACATAAAAATTAGCATCGTTGAGCTTTCTTAGTGATTTTACAGCTTAATTTGATTTTATGAATAAATTGCTATTAATTGATATGAAATTTAATTACCTGGTTAATATTACAGTTTTAGATTATTACGTGATGAGTAACGTCGCGCTGCTTTTTGGCGCGATCGATATATAGTATAGCCAAAAAAGCCCAGCCTGATTAGGGTTAATCCGATTGTCTTGGCTCAGTTGGTAGACCGTCCGCCTCACAACCGGGAGGTGGGGGGATCAAGCCCGTTCAAACCCCGGCCACGTCCAACGAAAAGACGTTAAAAGATGGGAGTTGCTGCTACCCTGTTTGAATTTGAGCAACGTCGATCTGGCGCTGCTCAGTGGCTGCCGGGCCCACGATCAATTGGGCAAAATGAATTTTCGGAGGATTTCTATTTTGAACAATAAAATTTGGATTATTATTATTAAAGATGTTACTAGCCAGTTATTGAAGGCTTTCACCTTTCCAATGATGTAGACAGTCATATAACACTTTGATATGTGTCAGTGGCATATTTTTATTCATATATTTATATATGAATTTCTTATTATACAACATCCAAGTAGATCCTTGCCATTTGAGTGCACTACACGTATTGTACACGCGCTGTCCCACTTAGCTGTGTGATATACGTGAGTTTTAAGTTTGAAATTTAAACATAACCGGTGAACATAACTCACTGCTTTAATTTAAATATTCGGTGAAATTTAGACTAAAATGAGGAAACTGCAGAGACATTGACTATACACACATACACTGAACATGCTGAATTTATGAATAAGCCAGAAAGAGTATCAGAACGGAAACCTTTGTAAGGCTATATTTTTTCATTCTTTACAATCCCCTAATCAAATGACAAAGATCTACTTTATAATGTTGTATAAAACAAATAAGGAATGCTTTATCATTCATTCAATAGTACAAATATTTTCATTCGTTGAAAGGTTAAACAGTCCATTCAACTCGGCTTCGCCTCATTGAATGGAACATTTCATCTTTCAACTCATTAAAATATTTATACCATTGAACTCATAAACATTCATTATTTGTATTTTATTAAACTTTTTTTTTGCTGCGAATTTACTGCTGAAGTAGACATTTACTAACCTATAATGCACATCAGTAAAAATATGTTTAATGTTCAGAATTTGTTGCTAATCCATCAGTAATATTATAAAGTTAACATCATATATAACTGCTTTCTAATTTCACTGATGCATGCAGACCGGGTTGGAGAGATGCGTACAGGTTTGTAAAAATATCCATGATGTTTATCTCCTAATAACTGTTGTTGATTTCTATCATTTTCTGCCATTTTGTTTGTTTCATATGTATCTGATATATCTATTCATTTCTTTTAAAATTGTTTGTCAAATATATAATATAAATTATTTCCTTCCTTCTGGACAATTGTGTCGAAAAAGTTGTTTAAAGATTATTGCTGCTATTGCATGCACCTTTTCTTAATGCTTGTAGAGTTTTGCCGCTTACTTTTCTCGTAACTGACAGACAGGTACAGAGTCACATTAGATTCACACACAAACTGACATTTATAAAGCATATACTTCAATTATTTATCATGTAGATAGTAGTGTATCTGTGTTTTATGTACTATCAACTTTCCTGTCGTTATTATTCCTGTAGGTGGTCAGTGATCTTCATAGCTCATGTAGAGACATTCAGGGAAGTCCAAATTTGCCCCCCCCCCCACCAACAAAATAAAAAATAAATAAAGATTCATTTTAAAGCCCAAGTTTAGTTTTGGGGATTTTTTGTTATTTGAAAGCTGTATGCCCCAAAGTCATAACCCTGCAATAATAGATTCTGAATGTCTTTAGTTTTTTATTTATTAGTTGATGAAAAATCACGAGGGGATCCCCGAGATTTTCGACTATATTTTACATTATAGCATCCAAAGGGTTTAAAAAACGGCTTTAAAGGTTGCATGTGTTAAATACCTCATCTGAAAGAGCAGACTCTGCTCTTTCAATTTTCAGGTACCCGGATTTTCGCTGTATTTTATGTATTGCATCAAGGTTTATAAGCGTTATGTTATCCGGTATCCTCATATACGAAGAGGAGTCTGCTTTTGATGGGTTACTCTATAACCTTAAGCTTTTTACCCTTTTTAACTGGGGTATTTCGACCGGGTTTTACTGGGGGCAATTGCCCTCAGATGTCGCCGCCGATGCGCGATCACCGCTGGAATTTGACGTGCGTAGAGCCGTGTAACTACTGATGTTAGTAAATTTTCAAAAATTTTTTCTATTTTTTAGGATAATTATGAAATAGTGTTTATGATTTGGTTTTGCTCTATCACTAAAACGCTAGTAGAATGGTAATTTTTGGTGAGATTTCATTTGAACTTTCTACCTCTCAAACATTTGCCGAATTGATTACTTTCTTATGTATTTTATTGTTTTGTTTTTATTTGTTTTCCTGTTTTTTCGACCTTTTGTTTATGTTTTTTTCGATGAAATTTGTTGGGACATTTGCATCAAAACGCTAAATTAATTCTTTAACGTAAAGCATCGCATAGATTTATATTTTTGCTGAACACAATTTCATTGATTTGTCACGAAATCCGTTTTGAGCATTTTGTTGGTTGATCATGCCATGATAAAAGTCGCCAGCGGTAAGGTTATGTCCGATTTTCGCGGAAACGGTCTCAAAAGTGCGCCAGACTTGAAGTAAAATCGGCGCACGCGGTGAAAATTTTGCCGCGTGTCGTCTGCGAATTTGTCGAGGGGGAGTAATTGACCCCCCCAGTTTAACTATTTAGGGTTAACTTTGGATTCTTAATGTAAATTGGTAAAATGTTCGGGGCTCCCCGTTTCTAATTCTATAAAAAAATAATCTTCAGAATTATTATTGCAGGTTATGACTTTGGGGCATAAAGCTTTCAAATACCAAAATCCCCAAACTAACTTGCTTTTAATACACTTTACCTGTCAGTTCCCATTACAAACAAAAGTGTGATATAATCCTTTGCAGGAAGACGAACCATGTAGGTCGTAGTCATTAATTGCTGTATGTCCACTTTCTTCATTCACTATGTCCATTCTTAGAGATATAGCGAAAAATAAAAGGTCTTTGTAATTGGTTGAGCTATGACCCTGGTGTAAAAATTGCATTTATTGCTGTGTTTTATGTACTTTGTCATTCTTGATCATAGTTTTCTTCCTCATATTTTATGCTAATCCCTATGACTGTTCTGCTGATTGCTTCTAGTTACCGATAGTTTTTGAGTAAACATCTAGTCCATATTTGTTCCTGTAGCTGTACCATGTGAAGAAGCCTTCATAATGTTCCCTAGAATTCTTTTTCTGTCAAGAGTAGCTCCTACTGTCATCCCTTCTAGGTTGCTGCATATCATCCTACTAGTCCATTTAGGAATTATCCATGTATTTACCCCATTGCAGTGAAGTTTCCATTTACTTGCTGTCTTAGGTATACTCTACTCTGTAACAAGAAGATTAAACTTTTC
>JZLH01S0435969.1:5220-24011 GCA_001188425.1 Eucidaris tribuloides
GATCCAATAAACTGACGAATTATTACATAAATTAGGGCATTTTAGCTGGTGAAATAAAAAAGCCATATTTTGCACACGCTGTGTGTCCGGTTCCAGGGGCTGTGTCGGTTTCCTCATCCCGGCCGTCTATGACACGAGTATCACAATTCTTCGAGGTATTTTGCCATAGTTGACCTTGCCTTTAAAGCAAGCCGGGCCATAAATTCTGATACAGCCCACTTCCGCATACTTGGCGCCGTATCCGCGCAAAATATGTCACTGCTGTAAATCGACGCTAACGCACCTTACGCGCTGAATGCTCCACAGCTGCGGAACCGCACGACGATCTACAGTGCGAATACACGCGGCAAGGTAAAAGAAAGAAACTAGTACCGTGCGCTTATGACTTGTTCCGAACGGTAAACAAGGACCGCCAGGTAGGCCAAGGCTGCCACTCGTAGGCGGAAACCGACCTACCGTATGGAACTTTGGCCAACTGTAGGTGTAGGTCGATACCTACGGGCCAAAATGACGGGCTTTGCGTAGAGGGAAACTAGGACCGAGTTTGACATGCATTTTTGCGATGTAGGGGGATTTGACAATTTTCAGAAAATATTCTTAAATTCTCAAGAGGGATTTGCCGGATTATATTCGTGGTCCATTTTGGTCCATCGTCAGTGAAGGAAAATCAATGATCAATTTGTTTGCCAGTTTGACTGAAGCGGTTATTTGTAGCCGGAAAACCATTTACCTTTTGTAGCGGGAAAAGTTGATTTTTTGGGCAAGCGAAAAACATGGGTTCAAGCGGGAAAATTGGGTTGATTAAAGCGTAGGGGAAAAGTGGGCCTGTGCCGTCATTGGAAATGCATGCGGCAGTAGGGGAAATCAAACTTATGAGTGGCACCCCTGGCGTGAGCCGCAGTGTACAGGGAAGCAGTGGTCCAAATTGTTTTATGAATTTAAATGAGAAGCACTTTTTAAGGGAAACCAAAATTGTGGTAGAAAGGTGGTCTTTTTATACAGGTTTAATACCAAAATATCAACTCAGGTTGAAAGTAGTGAGTTAGGGTAGTCAACCAGCGTCAACATTGGCAAGATAAGCAAAGAGGTGTACAGTACTGGTTTATAGCTTTTAACAAAATGTCACTCTCATATGTGGAGGTGTCATGACTTATTGGGTCTTGCTAGACAATGGCTCTCCTGCTATGAGATGCCCACTTCAAATCCTACCGCAGTGTTTGTGTCCTTGGGTAGGACCCTTCACCTACATTATCTCCAGCCAAGATTAGAAAGAAGTTCCTGGTATGGTGAGAATGACTTAGTTTGACTGGCTTGATGAGTCTTCAGGCAGTTTGGTTAAAAATACTCCCCAGGGAGTGGAAATATGTGTGCCTGTGTGACCTTTAATTTTATAAATGCCATGAAAACCTTTCATTTTGAAATTCTTCCATTTTCAAGAAATTGCTAAAAATGGAGAGTGCCCCCACCCCGACACTTTGCCACAGGTAATACACAAAGTGATATTTGCTTGCTGATTATTCAATAATCACAATAAATAGAAATATTTATTATACTTGGGTCTAATAGACAATGTGGAATGTCATTGTAGACTCTTCAATGTAGAGTCATGTATCAAAACCTGACATACGAAACCCCAGAAAATTCAAACATTCCAATTCATACTCTAGCAACCAATGTAATCATTTATAGCAGCCGACCAGTTTTGAACTTACCATAAAGTTGTTTGGTTCTATTTTGAGAGCTTCATTGAAGTTTTTGTAAGCTTCTGAATACTGATTCTGTGCCACTTTCAGAAAACCCCTGCAAGGAAAGAGAAATATAAGAATAAGAGGTCAACATTACTTATCCTACCCAAACAATTGACAGTTTAAATGAAATCATATTAGTAAAAAGTTGGATGAACAGCAGGGTTAAAAATTACAATAATCTTATTTCTTTAGTAGGGTTCTTTCAATTTTGCAACAGAACAGCTCTCAGGAAAATGTTCATGATGATTATTTGATGGTTTTACAGTGCTACTTTTTACTTAAATTTATTTATAGAGCCACATGAATTTATTTATACAGCAACAAAAAATGATACTATGATATGAAAGCAAAATTGGATAAGAGAATGATCCGAAATAAATTTGATTTTTACTTACATTCCAGAACGAGAATGAATTTTATTATCCCCCAAGATTTTGGTATTTGGAATGAGTAATGTTAATTTCTCAGATCTCCTACACGTGTCATGATTCACACAAACCCTAAACCAATATGTCATTTCTCCAAGATTGTATAATTTTTGCTAGTGTGTATTTTGCATATTTCTTTATCACAAAAATCTACTGATCAAATTTTGGACACACTAAATAGTGACTAAAATCTCTGTTTGAATTAAGTAAACAATTTATCAATCATTTCATGTCCATCAAAATGATAATTTATCCGGCCTAATCATATTTTCTTATACATCAAAGTTCTTTCAAGTAAGTTCCTTGACTAACCACGGTTATACATTGCATTTAAATGCAGTGTGTAATACTGGTATATGGTTACATATGAATTCATCTCCAATTGTGTTTTAAAAATAGTCCTATATTAACTATAAATATCTACGATCAACCAAACCTTGACTGTGAGCTGTAAGTTTACAAAGGAATGCCTTACTTGTTGATATGAATCCTGGCCTGACCATCTTTCTTTCCTGATAGCGTCTTCTCAACATCGCTATAAACTTCTTGTGCAGATTTCAAGTCACCAAGCTGCAAAGAGAATTTTGAAAAATTATACAAGAAACAATTTACATTATTCGCTTTCTTCTTTCCTTCATAGAAATAGATTTAAACACTTTGGTATTGGTGCTTTAAATATTGTGTAGAGCTTTGATTGTTTGACTAGAATGCAATAAAAATAACTCCACAAAGTATTATTTTGATATACTTTCAAATTTGTAGCTTTAACCCTTACTAAACTGGGGAAACATAGGAGGCTAACAATACTACAAATAGTACATAGACCAAAAATTTTTTTTTGATAATACAATTTTCCCTGGGAGCTCCCCCCCCCCCCCCACTGTCAGACAGGTGCGCAAAATAACCAAGTTCAGTAAGGGTTCATTACTGGCTATCATTAGCAGCACTTTAAGATATTACAGAGTAGGTAGATACATGTATATCTATTATTACATGTGGCCCATAATTACAGCCAAATTTTGAAGTCTACCAGAATAAGGATTATTTTAGTCATTTTTTGCTGTGTTCTATAAAAAATAACCTGCAGCGATCATGATTTTTTTTCATCTACACACTCTATATTTATGTTATAAGTTAATAATTGTACCTAACACCAACTCATTAACCTGATTTTAACTGGTCTATTTCAGACCAGGTTTTTACTGGGGGGGGGGTCAATTTGACCCCCCCTTCAGATCCTGGCGGCAGATCGCGCAATCGCCGCAAAAATTTGCACACGCATAGAGCCGGATGTAAACTACAAGACTGTATAGTAGAATTTTTAAAAAAATTAATTTTTTTATATTTTTTAAGTAATTAATTATGCAAATAAGTGTATGAAATTATGTTTTCGCCTATAACTCGCTTACAATAGCTAATAGAATGCTGATTTTTGGTGAAAATGTTCATTTTGACATTTCTAACAATTATCTACAAAAAAAATTGTCAAATTTGAATACATTTCTTAAATATTTTGTTTTGTGAATTTCTTTGTTTTTTCGACATTTTGATTTTTATTGTTTTTTCGATGAACTTTGTCAGGGACACTTTTGTGATCATAAACAGCATAAACTTAATCCATTTCAACTAGTAAAAGTAAAAATAATCATACATTTATGATTTTTGACTGAAAACACAATTTGCATTGATTTTGTACACAAAATCACGTTTTTGAGCAATTTTTGGGCTGACATGCAAGTATAAAAAATTGCGCAGCGTCGTAACGGTATGTCTGATTTTCGCGAAAATGGTCTCAAAATATGCGCAAGACTTGAAAGTAAAAATTCAGCAAGCAACGCGGTCAAAAAAATTTGCGCAGTGGAGTAGTTGCGAAATTCGTTGAGGGAGGGGGTCAATTTGAACCCCCGCTCCCCCCAGATCAACATGGGTTACAGTGATGTTAAGGCCTCCGCACACTATCTATGCACTTTTGTCGACGAACTCGGTATTGATGAAACGTAATTTATGTCATATCATGAACCAGAAAAATATCGCAAAGCAAGTCGTACGACTTAATTCGTAGGAAATTCGCATGCCAAAGAACCTATGCGAAATTCGCGAAGTCGGATCGGAAGCAACGCACACCATCCCGACTCGACTAACTTGCGAATCAGAATCGGGTCGAAGATCGATCGCATTAGTGTGCGGAGGCCTATTTAGAGTTGCACGTGGTTACCACTCTTTGCTTAGTTTGATCCCAACCGAAAGAAAATACAGAAAATTTTTGCGTACGTCAACCTCAGCAGGAGTGAAATTATGACCAAACAAAACACGCTAAATGCCTCCACTCCAAGAGAAACTCGTGCTGATATACATTAATACAAATAGTGAATGGTCAAGCATTTGGGTTTTGTTTGTTGTGGATGCAATGGTACAAAAGATTAGCATGAGGGAAATATTGAACGCTCATAAGTCAACGAGGCGAAGAAAAGTTGAATAGAGCGCTCATATTTCACCAACAAGCGAAATCTTGTTTCCGATTGCAGCGAATTAAGACTCATTCTACTATGTTTGTTTTATGACTAACACTCTCGGACATTTACGGGTCTAAATTGTTTCAGAGGTATGAATTGTTTGAAAAAGCTTGATTTTTACTCAGCAGCTTTACATGTAAAAGAATGCATAACATGTATGTTTATCCTGGCATTGAGCTCACACTCAGTGGACTGAGCACCTTCTCAAGATAATCGTATGCATCGCACGAGCAGTATTGTATATCGCTATACTCCTACAAATTTACAGCGGGGACGTTGCGTCGAATCTTAATACATCTAGGTCACAACGTGACACAAAAGCGCGTAGATTGATTGATACGCAACCATAGTTCAATGTGGCAAAAGTGCTTTAACGAGACTGCATCTCAACACGTAGTAATAAATGTACAATGGTTGAATGACATCCAGCAGAGTGCAATTAGTGCAAACTGCTTTAATCAAAACTGCTACTCCGTGTACCGAGCGAGTTGCAGTGGTGCGGTTACGTATGCCATGTTAAGCCACAGTCGACCAATCGATAGCCATACAATCTTACTAGTGTTCTAGATACAGGCCCTGGATAACGGGGTGACTTTTCAGGGTGCGCAGCACCCCCCTGCAAAAAAGACATGGTATGTATTTTTCTTCAAATTGGCGCCTCTGAGCCGACTTTCAGCTGTTGATTTGCCCGCGAATTTGGCCGTGAAAATTGGGGCGCGAAAATTTTTTGGGGGGCGCGAAAATATATAATAAAAAACCCCCTCCACTGAGCGACTTTTCGGCTGTTTTGATTGGCCGCTTGAGTTTGGCCGTGAAAATTTTTTTGGACGCGAAAATTTTCCGTCGACACCCCCGCCCCCCCCCCCCCCCCCCAAAAGCGCTGCATGAAGCGACTTTCAAGCTGTTGATTTGGCCGCAAATTGGCCGTTGAAAAAAATTTTTGGGCCACGAAAATTTTTGATGGGGGTGCCTACGAAAATATTTATCTTCTGGTCGAACCGTGTCTTTCGAAGCGGAAAAATCGTTTCCCAGGGTCCTGGTTGTGATATATGTATGTTATGTTTCAACCTATTGGTTCTTGAGGCACTTGGAACTTCAATCTCAGTCCATGTCAATGCCAATTATATATCTTGAACCTGGTGGAACCTTAAAGTCAGTACCACCTATGATGCAGAGATAGCGTCTTCAAAACAAAAAGTGCTTTCCCAAAAACAAAAACTCAGAATCTTAACTCCTATGTAACTGGTGAGGGGTCAATTGTGACCCCCCCCCCTCGAACGAATTTCTGCGAAACCGGTACGTGCCGCGCCAAAAATTTGACGCGCTCTCGACTTTTTAGCTTTCAAGTCTTGCACATCTTTTGAGGACCGGTTGGCAAAAATTGAATACCGTTACGACCTGCGACGACTTTGTTATACATCAATTGTCCAAACACCCAGAAATTGCTCGAAAAAGCGTGTATTCGTGTACAAAACCAGGAAATGTTTTTCAGTGCCACATAAATCATAATATATGATTATTTTGCTTTAATGTTGAAAAATGAATATTATATTTATGCTATTTATCGTATTTTGGCAAAAGTGTCCCCAACAAATATTCATCGCAAAGAACGAATATGGAAGTAATAAAAGGTCAAAAAACAAGAAATACATAAGATATATTCATGTAAATCAATAATATACATAAGAAATCAATTTCTCGATTTCGGCAAAATTTTTTTGTAAGATAATTTTGCAACATTAATGTCAGAATGAATATTTTCACACAAAAATTATACTCTACTAGCTATTGTGAGTGTAGGCGAAAACAATAATTGTATGCACTTATGTTGCATAATTAATTACTTAAGAGTCTATATATACACATGTGAACAACAACGTAAAAAATTGTCGAACTTTGCAATCTGACATATCTGACAGTGTTGAATGGACAAATAAAACACCTTTAGAACACAAAATTGGGAGCAGTTAATGCATGTCACTAGAAACAATATTCAATTACAAAATGGCACATGTTAATTTCCTATCGGGCGATAGGAAATTCTGCAACACGCAGTCCATGGGGGCGAAAGCTGGAATGCT
The DNA here is from genome assembly GCA_001188425.1 of Eucidaris tribuloides. NCBI lineage: Eukaryota > Metazoa > Echinodermata > Echinoidea > Cidaroida > Cidaridae > Eucidaris > Eucidaris tribuloides. The sequence goes on from JZLH01S0435969.1 coordinate 11,991, forward strand.
CTCAATGATTTTACTTTTTTATAAGCACTAATGATCGTTTTAAAAAACAGTCAATTTTTTCATGGGCTTCAATTTTTAGACCATGGTCAGATACACTGTAGCAATGGGAAATCATGCAGACTCAGATTCTTAAAATCTGGAAACATCTGTTATATTCAGTGCCTTTGAAGAAATAGAAAAAATATTTTTTTGAAATTTTACTAATACATGGTGGCAGTTTACATTCGCTCTACGCGCATGCAAATTTTTTGTGGCAATCGCACGACCGGTTCAGCCAAGCATATTGAAGGCGGGGTCAAATTTGACCCCCCCCCCCCCCCCCACCCACCCCCAGTAAAAACGCTGGCTGAATAGCCCAGTTAAAAATAGGGTTTAAACAAGATGCCAAAAGCAAAAAAAAATGTCCTGTATTTGCATTATTTTTGCTTTACTTTCCTGTATATAAACCTACAGAACATAAACAAGATTCAAATGCTTGATCGATCAATTTAAATAATCAGATAAAAGAATGACCCAATAAGGCTTGAACTATAACTACAACTTGTACCGGCAGCAATACTGATACAACCAGCTACGCTGGGTAACAATAATTTGTCCTAATGGAAGTTTGTGGTAGCCACTTACCTGTAAGTAAACCCTTGGCAATGCCAGATAAGATGTTCTCTTGTTGTTCAGGGTTCCTTCTCCAAAGTGGACTTTGAAGATATTTGACGGCCTAAGGTACTCCTGTCGATTGAAAGAATGTCAAAAATTTGAAAATAACTACATTATATTATCATCATCACTTGGAATCATATTCATTGTTACATTGGGATGGAAGTATGGACAAATAGATCTCAGGACACATAAAAGTTAAAGAGTTCCCTCAAACATTAATGGGATTCAATGAATCCAGAATGATTTACAAATTCAACATTGATAGATTGAGTAATATTTTGGTAAGCCATTCAAGAAGACAGGAGTTTCCGACAAATTGAATTAAATCTAATGTTACCCTCTGTAAGAAGGAAAATGGCTGCTTGCCACATTCTTCCACTAAGTTTTTTTAACATGAATTTTTACAGGACACTCATTGTTGTACCTTCCTCAGTAACAAATTCCAAGACAAATTTTCCAGCCTGGATATATCGACTGTACTTATTGTATACATTGGTAATATATTCAAACTTATTTAGTTCTTGAGGCATCTTTTACTTCTCCCCATCATATTATTGCATTAAAAAAAAAATAACTTTACAATGCGCAATAATAGAATATAGATGATAATGATCTGCAAACCAAACACTTAACAAATAAATATCTATGCCGTAAATCAAGACTTGCAAAATATATGGGACCGTGATTGGCTTCACTCTCACTTATCACAGCTACCCCCGCCCGACCACCACCGCTCGCCCCTACCGCCTACCCCTACCCTCACCCCTACCCCAACCCTACCCACAATTGGATGGATCACTGTCATTACAAGCCTTACCTTCAATACTCAACCAGACAGTTTCCAATGAATTGCCAAAATCTCTCACTTCTCGTGATTTCCAGCAGATCATGGCAGCTATTGTAAAGTTGAAAAGTGAATTTGGAAAATATACTTGCATTTCAACACTGACAATCAAGTTATTCTTTGTTAACGCCGTTGACGACCGATTTTGATTTTGCAATAACACACTATTTTCCATAGACACCCGTAACGCAAGTTAAGCTCGTCTTATCTCCAAGGTATAAAACTACAAAGCTCAACTAAGCCTCATAAAAACGAATAAGTTTTCACTTACATTATTCAATGCATCGGAGAAAAAGAAGAGAAATATACGCTTTCAAAGCAGGCAAAATTGGTCATCTTTTCTGGTTTTTTTTTTCTTTCGATTGAAACATTACTCACACATGTCAAACATAAAATGCTGTTAATATATCACCTACATAATTAACTAACCATTTGATACCCGCCCCAAAAAAAAGAATATATATATACATATAAATAGAAAATAGTAATAAGCAAGTAGTAGAATAGTAAAAAGCAGTAGAAGTAGAGTAGAAGTAGTAGTAGTAGTAGTTGTAAGTAGTATTAGGATACTAGAACTACAATTTGTAGGGGCAGTAATAAGGCATAATTAGTATGTCACAGTAGTAGCAGTAGAATTAGTAAATGTAGTAGTAGTAGATAGTAGTAGTATAGTAGTAGTAGTAGTAGGAGTGAAAGTAGCAGTATTTTGGTAGTAGAGGAGTGGTAGTAGTAGTAGTAGTAAAAAGATTAGTAGTATAGGTATCAGTAGTAGTAAGTAGAAGTAGTAGTAGTATGAGTAGTAGTAGTAGTAGTAGTAGTAAGTAGTAGTAGTAGTAGTGATAGTCATTGTAGTTAAATAGACTATAGTTAGTAGCAGATGTTAGGTAATATAATTGTATATAGTACTTAGCACTTTTATAATTGTTAGTAAGGCAGTACTAGAGTAGTAGTATTCATAGTAGAGTAGGAGTAAGTAGTAGTAGTCAGTAGTAGTAGTAGTATGTAGTAGTATAAGTAGTAGTAGTAGTAGTAGTAAGTAGCAGTAAGTAGGAGTATAGATCATACAGTAGAAGCCAGTGCCGCAGACTTCAAACATTCCTTCTCACTCTTTTCTATTTTCATCCGACAGTTCAATATGGTTTGGCCATACTCCAGAATGCCTCTCTAAGATTCTGATGATTCTACAAAATTGCAAGAAGTATGACCTTTTAAATTATTATTATGTAAGACATGAGCATAAAAACAACTACGTGCTAACCTATGCCTCTGAGATTCTCTAAATTCCCATAGAGTTTAATCACTATGACCACAGCCAGTTCCTTGTAGCCCAATGGGCTAAGCATGATAAATAAAGACTTTCTTCATGAATGTGGTTGATTCATGGTCTCCCAATCATTTTTCAAATAAATTGCAGAACCGCAATAACGTTGCTGATGACAATATTTCCTGATGTGCAAAACTAGGTCCTTGTAGTAAATGGATTACACACAATAGAATTTGATATAATTTATGATTGTACTTGGGCTTTGTCAAAATATCTGTCAACAGATACATGAAACTATATCCTCACGTTCTTTACTTTGCACAAGAATTAAAAACTTTGTTTACTCATTATATTCCAGATGGAATCTAACAAACTTTTCCTCGTCAGAAAAAAAGTACTGAAAGTCTAGTCTTACTCTGTTTCATACTTTTTAATCAACCTTTACGTTGACTTTTAACAGGTTATTGTACATTTTATGACATTATCACTTGTAACTTACAATTTATTTTGTGCATTGTATCACACCCTCGTATCTGGCTAAGATATTTTTTGGAAATTCAAAAAAAATCATCAATCAAAAATCAAACAAACGCAAAAAGTTTACCCTTACAGTGACAAACAAAATACTCATCCCTTATTGCTATTACCAAGACAGAAATCATGAGAGTCATCCACACTCTGTGGCAGAATTACTCAATACAATAAGCCCAAAGCTTGATTTCCAATAGGTTTACTGTACACACTTATACAAGCCAATCCCTTGTGTATACAGTATAATTACATTGTATAATTAAATTTTGTTCTACCTGTCTGCAATAATTCCCGCGAAATAAAATTCAACAGTCAATGTTTTTTTAAATTTTCAAAATATAAGTAAATCAAAAGTCCAAGCTGATCAACAGTCCCTTACCTTGTTAACAGATATTAGGGAACAATGAAAGAAGTTTAAATATAAACAGAATAACTGAAACTCTGTCCTTACCTCTGGTAGCAGACAGACAGAATAAGTGACAAATCTGTCTCAAAACAAAGCCTGAATGTTTGCCAGGCTATCATCGTAATTCACGCGTGGATTGATCGGAAAAGAGAACGGAACGATGAACCTGCAAAAGACAAAAAAAAAAAAAGCCAATTAAAGATTAATGATACTGCATAATTTATCGGCTGTATCTCTGTTTATAACATGGGAGGTAGCACCCTCCACAATATAAAAAGATCAATGCTTGATCTGTAAATTTTCATGAATCTGAAAAAGAATGACCCAACTGGAATTGAAACCTGTAAAGCCTAGCTGCTTTCCGGCACTACCACCAGCTAGCCGGGTGAGCTAATTAAACTAGATTTAAGTCATCCTAAGAGGCAAGAATCAAACCTTCTCTGTGCTCATCGAAAATATGTACAAGATGCTAGTTCAATCTAGAAAAAAGAATTTGCACAGAATTACAAGATCCTTAATTCACACAAAAAGAATTGTCGCCTCTTGGAAAACTGCCAGGAATCCAAATTTTCGAGAAATATCGGAAAAACTTCCCCTTCCAGAAAAAAAGTAAATCGAGAATATATCCAAAATGTGGATCTCTGTACAAACCTTCGCCTCCTGCATATAAATCTGATAAACACAAAGAATAGATCCAGTTTATCCATGCTGCAAATTGCCTCGATCTTTGCTCTGCAGCCGTACTGTTGGAGTTCATGAACAGAGATATCCGTGTAATACCAACCTGTGAAAAAGGAAACAGGAAACCATCTCTTTTAAACAAAATGAAAGTTAAAATCTTATAAAAACTGGTGAGCAGATGAAAACATGTGAACCACTTAACACTTAAAATCTTTAAGGTAGTAAGATACATAGATCAAAGATAAGAGAAGCAAGACGGCATATTCTAAATATTAAAGATTGCAATTTTGAATTCCAGTAACAAATGAACAATAAAAAACAAGTAAAATCAAGACTGAATCAATTTAATAATTGGTCAATGAGAAATCATTGAATACCGAAATAAAATTTGAATATTCTATATTACTGCATTGAAATTTCAATGTCTTTGTGGCATGTCTGGCACATAGACCAAATCTGCTCAGCGGTTTATAATATTAATTGTGATATTGAGGTCAAATAAAAAAGATATATGTATCAAATAAATATGGATATCTGATAATACAGGGTACACAAAAAATAGATCAGTTACATTAAGCAGTTATTTCCCAAATTAAATTGCTAATCTTATTTAATTCATCTGACTCAAAAAAAAATAGATCAGTTTAACATTTACAGTTATTTTCCGCCAAATTAATTGAGACTAATCTTTATTGAATTCATCCTCTACTTTTTTTTTCATTGACAGAATGACATCTAAAGGATCACCACATTGGTTGGAGGACTTTCCATTTTAGGCCTGTTTTTTGTGAACCAATGAAATTTGGTTGTGCGTGCCAGTTTAATATATGGGAATGCATGCCATAGACAACTCAATTACCACTTTACCGAGCTAGAAGCTGAAATCACTGCATTTTGAAAATGCCTCTTAAATGAAAATAGTGAAGAAAAATTGATTGATCAAAGTGTTTGTATTGTTCACACAAGAACATGTTATCAATGAACGAGGAAAAACAGTAAATTCTCATTGAATAATGAATTGAAAAAAATTACCAGTAATGAGACAGTAACGGATGGGATGGGCAATCAGACAGACAACCAAAACATGAAGCCTCCAAGCCACCTATTGACAGAGTCATAAGAGCAATGAAATAAAATCAGGATAAAATCATACTTTATTCATTAAATTCATTTATATTACCTGATGAGGTGTGGAGATGCCCTTTGAGGAAGTCCTGATTGACCTTTCCCTGACCCCCAGCGGTCAAGAGAAGACGATGACACGATCAATAGCACCCGTAAGCCAACCAGCAAATGCCTGGAAAATGAGACAGTAAATACCATCTAAAGTTATGTGGGCAATTTACATATCATATATTCTATAAATTAAGGATACATCGTCCCATCAAATTGTCCATTAATCCCATTTCAGAACAAGTAATAACGAAATCCTTGACAATTTGCTCCAGCGACAATTCTGCCGACAATTACTGCATGCATAATGCTTGACTTCAACCCTAAGATCCTAACGCCTAACCCAAACACTAACTCCCACACCTATTCTTGAATTGGGAACCCAATAACAACCCCTAACCCTAACTCTTGTCTTTCTGAGATATTGTCAGCCAAGAGTAAATGTTGGAACATCAGTAATGCATGTTGAAAATGTGTACAAATACAATTATTTCCCTGAATCTGTAACCTAACATTTGCTTCTTAAGTGAGAGGAATATGGAACATAGAGATGGAAAAATAACCTCTCATAGTAATGTTTCTAGGCATGCATTTAGCACATCGTAATCACAAGTCTGAACAGGTCGAGAACATAAATCATCATGATCTACGTATCGCTAATCTAAATCAATGATTTTGTTTCAAAAAAATCAATTGATGAAATCGATAAATTCACAAAAAGATCAAGATTTGATATTTTTTACCTGCAAAATCAAATTTTTTGTAATTATTTTCTGATTATAATTTGCAAATCATCTCCTCAAAAATATTTCAAATTGAGTTAATAAACGTTATTCTATACTTGCAACAAACCTTCTTTCTTGCCTAGAACATAGTTCCTCAACATCATTCACTAGTATGCAGTACCCTCAACAATCTCCATATGCAACTTACCAAATCATCGCTTACCATTTTCATCCTGTAACCTGGTCACAGGAGTACGATCTCTGGCACCTCTTCGCTCCCCCATGTAAGCGATACACAAGCTCCTTATTCGATCACCCCTGCACAGAACCAAAAACATGACAGTTACCATAATTCAGTAATGTTTACTAATATCATTTGATATTTGAAAATGCCATTTCTTATGCAAGGTCGTGTGGAAGAATCTTGCTGAAAAAGGCTCAGCCATAGTATTGTTGCTGATTTTAAACCAATATGGAAATATATCAAATAAAATAAACTAATTAATTAAGCAATCAATTCACTACAAGTTATTTAACAATTAATTAACGAACATCAAATTTGATTTTGCTTAACAATGCATTCCCATAGATCTTGTCCCTAACCCTTGCCTCAAGAAGTTTTAGTAATTACTTGAAGAGGTAAATTAGTAAAATAAGTCAATAAGTGATAATCAAATTAGCGCAATTTAACAAATTATCCATTTAAGCAATTGAAAATCAGATTAAGCAATTCACAAAATTATTAATTAACAATAGACAATTAACAATATTTTAATAATTTAAAGCGATTAAATCATATTAGGCCACTTTAAAAAATTAGTTACATTTAGGCAATTACGGAAATTTAACAAATTTAATTAAGTCGATTAACAATTAGGCACTTAGAAAATAGTTAATTAAGCAATCATCAATTAGGCAATTAAACAAATCAGTTAACTGGGCAATTTATCAATTTATACCGATAACAAAATCAGTCGATTAAATAATTAAATCATTAAAATTAATTAAAATAAAAATGGATGAATGCATGAAATTGAGAAAGAATAAGCATACGCTGGCGGTTTACCTCTGCAAATGATACCAGGCATTCGTCAGCTGTTCCCTATTCAAACGAGTACTCAGACACCCTGCAGCGCTATACATCCTACCAGCCAGGATCTCTGTGTGGCTTCCGGACCGGCAACGCACGCATCGGCCTCCGGTCGATTTTCACTGCTACGCCAACGGGCCGCGACGAAGGGTCGTCCCCTCCTTTGAGGCGGCTGCTCTGAATGGGTCCTGTCTGTCCGGGAAGCGGATTCACACAACCCCCGAAGGAGCCGCTGAAGAAAGGACATCCAGAGGGGAGAGAGCACTCAGAGTCTTTCGGCGTGTTCGCACGGGGACTCGGGGGGACACCGACTGGGCGCTTCTGGCTTTGTATGCCCGTGGCGTGGCTGTGGGAGGGTGGCTCTTGCTCCTGCAGAAATTTTGAATCATTAACACCTGAAGCAACATTTGTGGCTTCACCACACCTGTAGGACATGCCTCTATTGCAACTTTCTTTAGTGTCTTTGTTGCGGTAGAATTGTGATGATGTCACACTTAGGGGATCTTCTAACTATCAGTTTCCTTGCACTTGCAATATCTGAAGCTAGAACGTGTGTCAGATTGATCTGTACCAAGCAGTTTCTGGAGTTTCTAGCCACTCACTCGTTGTTATCAATGAGATCTTACCTAATTCCACACTATCAGCATTCCCCTGAAACTAAATCCCTCGCAATTGGGTTCCATCTGTATTTTCTTAACTGTTGTGTACAACTTTGGTTCTTAGACTCTATGCATCGTCTAACAAATTGTTGAATCCTGCTTCAACAGTGTCGGCGTTTACTCCAGAGGGATCTCCTTTTGATCAATCTCCATCTGCGAGCTAAAGTTGTATCCATACTCAACGTTCGCGTTATACCGGCTGCTTCAATGTGTGTTGATTGAAGCATCGGAAGTTATCCCCAGGGGGTCTTGTAGCACTTGAAACCCAGGACCCCGGGGAGAGAACCGGGTGGCACGCCGAGGGAAGGGGCGGGTCGCAAACAGGAAGTGTCATCTGTCCGACACTGGTGAAGGAATCCAAAGAACTACGGCCCACCTCTTGGCTTGAGACTGACTTTCCTTGAAGAACTGGGCCACACTTGGTGGTTTACTGTCTTTGACACGCAATCAATCAAGCGTCAAAGCAGCGATTGAGGCTTTCTGTAACATGCTCTCTGTCTCATCATCACACCCTGACACTTGGACTGTTCCACATTGTCTGCGAGTGTCATCTAGGAGTAACATAGAAGGGCTTCTGCCGGAAACTGGGCGAGGTGGGTTTGTCAAGACTCTCCTTGTAAACAGGTCTGGCATCCAAAATGGTCCTGTTGAGAACTGCCCCGGTCGAACACCATCGCCTGGCATAAGCAATTACAAGTAAATTGGTACAGTAAGCAATACGTAATATATGTACACATTACCAGTATTCTCTAGTAGGCACTAATTAATAAAGAAATATCAGAAAAGACTACTTGATATTGGTAAATTCTGAATGGAAATACAAAAATAAAGGCCGATATCCAATCTTTCATACAAAGAAAACTAGCACACATAGTTTTCACTAAATTTCAGCTGAAGACCAAGTTATTAATTTATTATACGCTGTATTTAGAATTTTCCTTCTTGGACCGTAATAGAGGCTATCCATAAACCTGTTTATAATGAATACATTTCAATACTTAAGAATCCAACTGCATACATTAATTGTTGCTATGTAAGGAAAAACCTTTGTTTAAGGTACACATACAATTTAAATATGTCCAGTCAACAGTCTCATTCCGCATAAAAGTTGGAAGGCTCCATCCTAGGCCTTATGATATTCTACAAAAAGAATCAACTTGGTTAAGATACCATGTATAAAAGAGGAATTATTTTGGAAGAAAATTAGCATAAGTAGTTAGACAATTAGTACAATTCTGTGCAAAGTTTAAAACACCCACCCATGCAAATATCAGGAAAAAAGTAAACTTAATTCAATAAAAAATAACAAAAAGGGAGCCATTCTGGTGATTTTGAATAAATTTGCATAAACTTGTTAAATAAAAGACGCTATATAACACTGTGAAGAACACTTAAAAATTGTCGAACGTTGCTATAGACATATCTGACGTGTTTGAATGACAAATAAACACCTAGAACACAAAAAGTTTTGGACGAGTAATGCTGTCACATAGACAATCAGTGCAGATACAAATTGGCACATTAATTCCATATCGGCATAGGAAATTCTGCAACACAAGCAGTCTATGGGGAAACTGGAATGTGTCTCTCAATGATTTTACGTTTTATAAAAGCACATTACTGGATCAATTTTAAACTGCAATTTTTCAGGGCTTTTCATTTTTAGACCAATGTCAGAGACACGGTATCAGGGAATCATGCAGCTCAGAATTTTTTAAACTGAAACACTGTTATATCAGTGCCTTAACAGAGTTTCTCATTCGTAAAGTTTTGAAGCCACCACAATGCCCTATAACAAAACAGAATGCATTAGCAATTGAATGAATGCATAATTGGAAAATTACAACACAATTTGGGTAAAAGTTTCAAACCTCGGACCACCAAGCTTAAATCACAGATAAAAGAAGTGGAATCAAGTAGACAAGGGCTTTGATGGGGCTTTACCTTTATGTGTTTTATGGGCTTGATCAACTCACTTTACAAAGTAAGTCTATAATTTAATTGCTGTTTTTTTGAAAAAATGGAGAACCAAGAAACGATGTTATTTGCAAAGACGGTGAGAATATTAAGTTTGCCATTACTGACCATGTCTGTTAAGATACGTGTTGCAAAAACTCTCATAACCTCCTATGGATAAACTCCAGAGGATCCATAATTTTGCTGGTCTGGCCCACTTGACTGCTGTCGTCTTTCAAGCCATGGTGTCAAAGTTTCACACAAAACTACAGAAAAAGGGAAAACAAAGGCGAAAAAACTAAGTAATATACATGAATAATGCAGAAAGAAGAAAACAAAGAATGACATGATATAAAGTTCTATATAAAAAAATTAAATAAAAAATGAAAGAATTAAGCAACGAAAGAAAAAGTTATTGAAAATAAGCATATTGAGATGATTCTATAGAACTTAAAAAGCCTAGCCAAGGCCAATATAAGAACAAAAGAAAAATAAATTAAAATCCATTGAAAGAAAAGGCCTATAGATAACGGACAATATGTGTGATTTGAATAAATCTGTATGAAACTTCCGTTAATCAATTCAAAATTTTAACAATAGTATTTGGAACGGCCCACACGAAGAACCATAAGATAAAAAAAAAAAAAAAAAAAAAGTTTAAATCTGTCATAACAGAAGAGGCATTTATGTTTCATGAATTTAAAAAAAAAAACAGAAGGAATGAATGCAATTGCAATATCTAACCAGGGTTTAATCACTGTGGGGGATTCTCATCAACCCATAATTTAAATGAGAAGTCCGAAGCCTTAGATGGCGAGCAATCATTTCAATTTCAATTTCAATTTAGTTTATTTCCATTCAAATCATAAAAATACAGTTTTACAATATTTACAAGATAAAAAAAAACAGTCAACAAATAATACATAACGAATATTAACACAGACGAAAAAACGATAAATTATACGGATTGATTAAGTGGAAAAGGTTTGCACAGAAAAAATCCAAAATAAGCCTGTAGGTGTGTGCACACCGTTAAAAACATAAAGTTTTTTATATTTATTTGTTTTTATTTTTTAACATAGAATCTATATTTCAAAGTGAAAAACAATTTGTAAGTCCATTATTTCGAAAACAATTAAAATTCAAACTTTATCGAAAGTAGATCAGATTTCTATACTTGAGATACAAAACATACAACAACAAATAAGCTAAAAAATAACATTGAACGAACAAAAAGAAACTTAACTGGTTATTACATGGTTTTAGTAAGTAATAGGTGCTTTTTTTATATTGTTTTTTAAATGAATTATATTCGAGCACCTATTTTTTTTTATAATAAAAAAAAATTAATTCAAGTCACAAATTGCAAAACTAATTCTGCAACCAAATATAAATATTCATGCTGAACATAGAATCAATGTGGTATAATCATTAAAGCTGAAATCATTTCCATGATATAATAACAAAATGCTATTTTTGGCCTTGTTATAGAATCGTATAACAGAGTAAGCCACCACTTCTCGGGACCGTGAGTCGGGTGATTCAGTCCTGATCGGCATAGTAAGACCACGAATGCATGCGATTGAATAATGTGGACTAACGTTAGATCTACACAGACTTCACTTCAGAGTCAAGACAGCGAATGACATAGTGCTGCAGAAATTAGCGATACGGCATTAGATTTTCATGAATTCCTGAGTATTAATTAACAAATGATCTAAGTCTAAGCGGCTTCTACATCCGCAACTGTTTCCATGCCTACACGAAATTTCAATATTCGGGGTACTTTACCACTACTTCGAAAAGAAAACACTGACTGGCTTGAACAATGGGCGTGATTATTTTGGTACAGTACAGCACGACCGCGGATGGGAAGGACAGCTGGCATGCACCGCGCTGCTGAATTGTGCAATCGCGGGCTACCAGCTAAGCTGACTAGCTACACACGCGAGCTTGGGCGCAATAAAAAAAAGGTAACTGATTCCCTAGAAACTAAAAAATGGATGACGAGTCGCCCGTGATTTACGGACGAATT